>VYXH01009139.1:0-32871 GCA_013397275.1 Burhinus bistriatus | reverse complement strand
CTCTGAGGGAAGGAGCCGCTGTGGGGCCGGGCTCTGAGGGAAGGAGCCGCTGTGGGGCCGGGCTCTGAGGGAAGAAGCCGGTTGTGGGGCCGGGCTCTGAGGGAAGAAGCCGGTTGTGGGGCCGGGCTGGGAGGGACGGGGCAAGTGCTGGGGTCAGGTTGTGCTGTGAGGGATGGGGCGGCTTGTGGGGCCGGGCTCTGAGGGAAGGAGCTGGCCGCCCCACCACGGGGCCATCTTGCCTCTCGGTGCTCCCTCTAAGCTGATCTCCTCCCTGTAATTCTCCCGGCTCAGCTGTCACCTCTCCCTCCCTATTTTTATAACCCCAATTGCTTTAAGTGTCCAGCGAGAGGCAAATACATGGAGCCCAACGGGGGCCGGGACCGGGGCTGAGAGGTAAACGACAGCCCGGCGCTCCCCACAGATCAGTGGGGTGAAGGTGTCTGACCCGGCTGGGACATCCCGGGGAGCTGGGGACGAGCAGCAGGCTTCCCTCCATCACGCTTGCCGTGTTCCCCCTCAGCGCTGTGTGACTGAATAAAAACCATCTGTAAAACCTACACCGACTGCAGCGCTGGGGAAAGGCAACCTCCTGGCGAGGCCTCCTGGCCGCTGACAAGCAGGCTGCGTACACAGGCAGAATGAATCAGTATAAAATGAGCTGTTTATCTGTAGAGCACACCCAGCCTGGACCTGGCTGGACAGACAGACATCCTCTCGCGGAGCTGCGGTGACACCAGCCCGGGCACACGGGGCTGCGGGACCCTCTGTGCCGCCTTACGGTGGGTGTCACAATGTAAAACCCTTCATAAAGCACCAAAGGAGTTTGTGTATTCCCAGTGCACAGGGTTCCTGCGGGGAAGCTCTTCCAGGCCCTCCCTCCTCCGGTGTTTAAAAGCTACCTCTTATTTTTCCAGCCTGTGTGTAGTCACAGGCAACGTACACCCCTGTGGTCCTGTGCCAAGGCTTTCAGCAGCTCATCTCCTCCCGCGGGGCGTACCTTGGGATGCATCCATACACCGCTCTCCTTCTGCTGCCCTTAGCTTTTGTTTTGCCAGGCTACGCACGCAGATTTTCTCGTCTCTTTTTTTTTTGTAAGCCAAGCCTGCAGCCTCTCTCATCACTCTGCAGCCCCTCTTCAGCTCTGCCAGCAAAACCAAACAAACTGGGGGGGGTGTGGGGGTGTGAAAGCACCCTGCAATACAGCAGATTTTACTGGACCCCTTTCCCCCATGGAAAGCAGTCGAAGACTGAGGGCTTTGTGCACCATTGTGGCCACCCCATCGCTGGGGCAGCACCGACACCCTCACCCCAGAGGAACGCTGCACAGAAAAGAGCTTGGCGTGAAAAAAACCCTCCACCAAAACCAAACCCATAGGCTGCGGCGCAGCTCTCCTGATACAAAGTGATTTGGCCGCTGCGTTTGCGGAAAAGTTAATTTTAGGCACGGTGAAGTTGCTCGCCCAAGGTCACAACGTGAATAAAAAGGATTCCTGCGCCAGGAGCTGAACAAAGGCGCCCGGGCTCCGGCCACGTCTCTGCTCGCTGTGGCACAGCTACAGTACTGCAAGACAGGCACCGTGCACTTAGACACAACTGCGGGAGCCCCTCTCGTGACACGGCTGGCAGCGATGCCACGGCATTAATCTATCAGCTGGACCACAGCTGCACCACGTGTAGCAGTTTCTAAGACGTAACTATGTGGGTATAATTCAATATATTTGATGCCTGCGTTCCCCATACGTGGCCCAGTGGTGCTGGATTCAGGAGGGTTTTACTCATTGGAATCGAATGTGTATTTGCATTCCTGCCTCCCTGCTCACCTGCACGTGCCCCAGAGTCACCCCTGTTATCTAATTGCATGTGGAGTCACCAGTGCTGAAATTAAGAGTGGCTAAAAAAAACCAGCTAAGGATGTTTGGTAAACTGCAAAAGATTCATTTTCCTGCTATTTGGAACTATCGTTTTGCTTTAAAAAAAAAAAAAAATGTTTTGAAGGGTTTGTTGTGGTGGTGGGAAATCTCACTTCCTCTGGGTCCTGTCTGCTCTCCCTTCCTCCTTTTTCCCTTATTAAAAGGGAAACTTAAAAAGAGAAAAGAAAAACAAGTGTCAACCCCAGTTTTAGAATAAAATTTTCCTTTCAGATGTCATCGAGCTCCCCTAACTTCAAGGAACATGAACATTCTTGACAAAGAACATAGTAGTTATTAAAAAAGACCCATTTATTGATAAAACACCCCCACTGGCACCCAAGCAGTGCTCTGCCTGCAGCACAGATGAGCTTCGACCATGGGCCCTGGGAGAGCGGCTGTGAGCGCTCCCGCGTGTGGGCAAAATACGCCCACGAAGGGATCAGCTGTAGCTGCAGGTCTTGTACTACCTGTGTATGTATTGTTATAGATATGCAAAAGACTTTACGATTAAGTCATAGGCATTGTCTTGTGACTTCAATCTGTTCCTCTTTTGGCCTTCCAGATGTTGTCCTGCAGCTGTGCCTGGTGACACGGAGGAGGCACAGCCCCACCTGACTTTGCCTCAGTTTCCCCTGTGGTGGAAGTGGTCACCTCACCCGCTGCAGCCAAGCTGAGGACTCCTGGGTCCCTTGCTCAGGGAGAGGCACCACAGAAATGCCGGAGAGTACCCGAGCCGTGACTGATACAGGATTTAATGATGTGAACACTTCTGGGTGAGGCAGCGGCACGTTACCCCTGGGGCAATTCGTAGTTTGCAAGGTCACTTCCACCCGCTCTGTCCCTTCAGGGTACGTGGGTGCTGGGGAGACGGGCCAGCCTCGCAGGGTGCTGCCTGGTATCCCCTGCTTTCTATCCCCTCTGTTACAAGGAGATGAGGAATCTTTCTCTCAACCCTCAAGTTTTCTCCCTTTTGCTTTTCCAACCTCTCCCCCATCCTACCGAGGGGAGCAGGTGAGTGACTTGGTGAGGGCTTTGCTGCTGGCTGGGTCAGCCCATCGCATCCCATAAGGGATCGGCTGTGGTGGAGGAAGAGATAAAGCAGCAGAACAGCACGGCCAAGGAAGTTAGCCATTAGGTTTCTTAAGCTTCCCTTGGACTAAAATACACACATGTGAACAGCAAGCCCATGGAGGGCTCACTGTTGATATAGTTATGCTATATACACCCCTGATAACCATTCGTATACCTATCTCGGTATAGAAAATCCATAATACTGATATATTTATATTACACTCATGTTTATTACCTTTCCAAATCATTTCCTTGCTTTGCTCAGTACGTCACTGCTTCTCAGCTGATTCCGTGGCCAGTCAACCACGTCATCTGATACTAAGAGCAACAACAATTACTCATTTGTTTCAGGCTGACACCTTTCACCAGTTCACACATACAGAGCATTATTCAGCCACACCTTCCTGCACACCCGCCCTCTCCTTCCAGGAGGCCACAGCCAAGGTCCCCTGTGCTGTGGAAGCAGCTCGAAGGCAGCTTCCCTAAGGGCACATGGTGGCATTGGAGATAAGTGTCCCACTGGTGGTGTACGAAGCTCTGGGATTCTCAAAGTCCTGGGGCTCTGCAGCAGCCCTCAGCCATTCCTGGAACAGCATCTTGCCTGATCCGCTCCATGGTTGCACCAAGCCTCCCAGATGTGAGGGCCACCAGCCCTACAGCAGCCCCACTCCCAGGGCTGATGAGAAGAGACCAGTAAGTGACCAGAAACAACCCACACAGGAGAGCTGGCAGGCACCAGTGCTCAGGGGCTCTGCGAGGGGCCCAGGCGGCAGCTTTAGGCTCCGTTCCATGGATGCTTCATGACCTTGTACCCTGACACAGCATTCCCAGGCCTCATTCAAGGAGTCAGAAAAAAAAAAATCTAAGGGGCTGTAACACCATAATAAATATCATCCCCTTACCCTCATACTGTGGGCCTGATTACAGAATAATTTGGCTGAGACATCTCCACCAGAGAGATGAGACAGTCCTTCACCAACAGACAACAAACCCTGCCATGTCCCTTGGCAGTTTGCTTTTGCTGCTAACCTACACGCCTGCTTTTTAGTCCAACTGTGGCAGGCTTCAGCCGCTGGTTCTTGTTCCGTCCTTCTCTGACATTAAAGAGTCCCTAAGTGCTGAGTAATCTCTCCTTCTGATGGTACTTACACACCGAAATCAAGACACCTCTCAATTTCCGTGATAAACTGAGCAATTTGAGCTCTTCCAGTCTCTCTCTGTAAAGCATTTTCTCCAGCCTTGGTGTTATTGTGCTGGCTTGTGTCTACGCAAGCCCACGTACTGGCATTTGTGTGTCGATGGAAATCTGTGTGCAGGAGCAGCCTCCCACGTTCAGACACGTGCACACACAGGAGTTGATGCATTAGAGTTTATTTATCCCCAAATGCACACAGAGGTACATGCAAGCCCTTTAGCTCACATCACTAGGGACCAGATGAGCATCTGTGGGTAACACACGGGTGCTCCTGACCTGTTCTTCTCCCCCATACATTCACCCTCACCCCTGGGGGAAGAGGGCAGATTCAGGGCCATCCCTCCTAAGCCAGCTCCTCCCTTTTAATCTTCCCCCCACACCTAAGGCATGGAGAAAGATGAGGGCAGGGAGACCGAGCCCCCAGCTGAGCCCCTGCAGTCCCGTGACCCAGCTGGCACCCATCCCCTTCACATGGGTGCTATTGCTTTAATTAGTTAATGCCCAGCCAGCACCTGGCAAGCCTCACTAGAAAATCCTTAGAGAGAGGCAAGGCATTAATTACTATTATTATAATTCTAATCGCGCTGCCTGGATTTCTGATCTGCTCCTTTGCTGGAAGAGCCTCTGTTGCTCAGCCTGGGGCTGGGAGGAAGATCGGGTGGTGGGACGCCTGTCCTCCCTTCCCCACAGGGTTCAACATCCGCACCCAGGCAGAGTGGGGACAATGGTTTCTTTGCTCTCGCCTATGGGCTCTGGGAACAGGAGAATTCACTCACTCACCCTCAGTGATCCCAGCGGGACCTCGCCTGAGAAAAGGACCAAATTGAAACCAAGGGCTGGACACTCATACCCCCAGCACCGTGCAGTATTTTGCGTTTCTCCCTCACTGTTAAACTATGTGTAATTGGGCTTGGGTTGCCACAAGGCCAGGGAAAGGCAGCAGCCACCATTTAACATGTATGATGATGTCAAGGCTCATGGGGACCCCAGGGGGCTTCTTCAGGGAAACACTGTGCTGTGGGAGCCGGGCAGCCCAATACCCAGGTGTCTGGCACCCCGAGAGATGTCCTGAGCTGGCAGAGGGTCCAACAGCAGCGAGATCACTAGCCCTGCCTGATCATCACCTGAGGTGCAAGACCTTTGGATCCTGTATTTGACCTGGCTCTCACATCTCCCTTCTCTTCACCACCCAATTCTTCTACTTTTTTCCCCAGTAACAGGTTCCTCTAACATCTGCATGGCATAGCTGTTCAGGAGAGCAACCTCCTATGACCCCAGCCAACAGCAGTCAGCCCTTCCCACGCTCCTGTGTTTCATACCATACCTGCTGGGATGCCCCACCACAGACTCGCCAGCAGGGATGTGACATCTCATCAGCCACTTCCAAGCAAAGTCCACCATCTCACCTCCTGTAGCACTTTCACTTAAATCCACTGAATTCCCCCCAAGAAATGGCTGAGGAGCACAACAGCCACCAAGGTGGGAGTGAAGAGAACCTCCAGCAGAAAGGCAATAATGACTCTCCAGGGACAGAAGGCAGCAATGGTGATATCCGAGGCCACCACAGCTGCCAACAAGAGGAGTGGATCTCTGTGTGGCTCAACAGCCCCCTGCTTGGATTAATTTCCTTAGCCAGCCCAGATGTCCCACTTCTAGCTGGTAAGAAGCTGTGGGATGGACACTGCCCTAGATGCAGGGGCAAAAATCACCAAGAAATCACCCAACCCTCCATGCAGCCCAGGAGGTGGTGTCTGGGGAGAGGACATTGTGCACCAAGGGTCATGTCAGCGACCCAACTCAAGATCCCTGGGGTGGGGGCACCCCACAACACCTGTGCTCCTCTCCCATACCTGGCTGCCTTTGCCAACATACAGTCCCACACCCTCTCTCAGCACATGTTTTCCCCTGCTGCTGAGAGAAACACTTCATTTTCCTGCTCATCATCAGTCACTCCATGTGTCCAGAGCAAAAAATACCAATCCCCAGCATGGAGAAACATGTCCCAGCAGCTGCTCCCACAGGAACACAGAGAACAACCCCCTTGGCACACGTCAAAGCAGAACGCCAGAGCCAAACCATGGCTCAATGCAGGGGCAGATGCACCCAGAGGGCTGGGGCTCAGGGTGACACTGACATCCCCCTGCCTCCTGCTGCAAGCAGCTCTGGTGGGGTGAGCAGCCCAGCGCCTGGTGACACAGCTCAGCACCCCCTTCTGAACAAAACCACACCTCCATAGCATAAGGCTAGCCTGCATGCAGAGCCCCTTCCCCATCACCCAGGGCCTGGATATGAGGACAGGACAGCACACCAGCAGTGCTGGCCCTAGGGATGTGCCATGGGGTGGACCAGAAAGCCATCCAGACCCAGGCACGCAGGAGAAGGAGTTAATCTCTCAGCCCAAGCTGCTGCTAGAGCAGCGCTCTGCCTGAGGGCACCCTCAGCCGCTGAACATTTTTCTTTGTGAAGTAATGCTTTCCAAAAGAGTTTGCTGGCTGCATCATGGGTGGGTGCTGGGTGGAAGAGCCAGGGGGGCATGGGCGTCCCCCCACACACACACCTTGCTGTTCCTACCCCTGCTCATCCTGGCTCTCATCCTCTGCCCACAGTGGGGCAGTCCCAGGACTGTCCCTCTTCGGGTATTTTCCTTTTCCCAGTCATTATTGATTTGGGTTTCCATGAGCTAATACACAGGACTCAAAGGTCGCTGGTCTGAGGCCACTCAGGCTTGTCACGCAGCAGGTGACTCACATCTGACAAGCCTGCCTTGGCTGGAGGAGGCGGCATCGTTAAAACGTCCTCCACTGCCAGACATGAGTAACACCTAGCCCAGCCACGCGTCAGCACGGTGCTGCTCACACAAGGAGCTGATGGAGGCTCTGCCTATGCTAGAACCACGTGCTGGACATCTCCTACCAGCCCATGACACTGCCAGCTGAGCTGATGGCAAGTAAAGTGGTTGAAGGTGAGTCTACAACCCATTTTCACCAAGTGACCAGGCAACACTGACACTTGTGCAGCCAGTTGTTTTGTGGCCCTTATATTGGGCCAGTTGGCAGAAATCAAACCCACTGTCCTCAGGAGGACACAAACAGAGGACAGAGCAGCTTGTGACAGGTTCAAGGAGCAGCTCCTGGGACACTGCTCCTGCCAGCAACCCCCAGCTCTCTGCACGGAGGATAACTACCCAGCCCACCTACACAGGTCCATTTGGGGTGCAGGGTGGTTACAGAAGAAAATACACATGATTTTGGTGTGGCCCAGGGTGCAGAACTGCCCTGGGGAAGCAGCCAGCACCTGCCACCATGGGTAAGTGAAGGCAAAGAGCTGTCAGTACATCCTTGCTGCTCTGACTGCCTCCATACCTCGCAACACTGGTGGGAACTGAGCGTGATGAGCTTCTGCATGGTCCATGTCTGCTCCCCCCACACTGCCCCTGTGGGGGAAACCTGCCAAGCTACAGTCACCCAGTTTACCCACCGGGGCAGCACAAGTTGAAGCCATTGTCCCACCCCGGGGACCTGTCCTGGCACAGGGTCCCAAAGTGGCTGAGCCAAGTAGCACACCAGAGGCAGTGGCAAGATCCTCTGGCACCACAGGCAGGTACAAGAGTGCAGCCTGGCAAGAAAGAGGCAGAGAAACATCCCACGAGTGCAGCTGGGAGGGCAGAGCACACACCTTGGAAAGCCAGAGACAGGGGTCTAAGTTTCACCCATTAAACTGAAATCCAAGAGCAGATCAGTGATGTTGTAACAGCACAACTGGTCAGAAAGCACAGAAAGACAGCACAGGACAGACCAGCAGCGAGCTACCTATGAGACCCAATAGCCTTTCCCTTCCCCAAAACGCTGGGGAGTTGGGAGAAGGACTAGACACTGAAGAGCTGGTAGAACAAGCCATGGGACCCTTGTCTGAGGACCAGGAGGGGAAAAACACGGTATGTCTGATTTAATGCAGCCACGATGGCTGTTAAGAGTGTGCTTCAGTTCCCTGTGAATATATGGGTGAGGCAGAAAGATCCCAGGCACAGTGTGGGTCTTTGTCCTGGATTAAGCTCCATGGAAAAGGCAGAGTCATCCTAGCTAAGTCTCCCCAGATTGATCTTATTTCACCATTCTCCTTGGGGCTGGTGTTTGCCTTACAGATCTGTTGCTGCCAGATACGTCAAAACTTCTTTTACTTTCTCTGAATTACATGACAGTCGTATTTCCCCATTCTCCCTGTATCCTGCGAGCTTGAGATGGTTTAGGATGAAACCCATTCTTTTGCCAGCAGCTCTGTTTCCCAACCTTTGCACGTTCCTCCCATGGGCAAATATTCCAAGCCCACCCCTGTCTACAGCTATTTTTACACAGTCCTCCTAAAGCCCTGCCTTGCATTGACATTTCAGCCACTGAAAACACTGACGCGATGTGAATCAAGGCCAACAAATGCATTCGATTTGTGTTATCACAGTTATCAGCGTAGATCGGCACCAGAAGAACTCGCTTCATTTGTGTTTGAATCATCTCTCCACCGGACGCCTGCCTGACTACAGCACAGCTACAGCTTGACCTGTCCCTCCTTTTCTTAGCAAGCTTCGCTGTTACAACTTCCCCGCTTGCCTTCCTTGCTGCAACCCAAGCACCTGCAGGAGCTGCAAAGAGCTTAAACAAAATGGGCTTGAAAAAAGAGAAAAACATTCTGGCAATTGCATCTCATCAGCCTCTGCAGACACATTCCTGCTCATGGCATCCCATCACCAGCATCGCCTCTCAGCAGCTGCAAGATTGAAGAAGAAATTGAATTCCTCAGACCCCGTTTGCCACTGCCTGTCCCCATGCATAGTCAGGGGACTTCTCTAGCGGGAACACCCTGTGCGGTCCAGTTTTCTGGTTTCCCAGTTCCTCGCATGTGCCTGCGCACAAGGTATCACCACAGGAAGCTGACCCCATGCTGGAAACGTCTTGGTGTCACAACACAGCCCTGCAGGTACTGTCTCTGTGGCAATGCAGAGCACGCATCCTCCCACCCCAAGGGCAGCCAGAGGAAATTTAAGGCGATTGTCCCCTTCTCTTAAGCCTGGCAAATGCCAAGGCCACATCCTTAGCAGCCTTTAACCAAACAGATGCGCAGTGACATTTCAAAAGGCAGCACGACAGAGACAGACAGCAGTGAGGAATCTGGTCCTGCACCCACAAGTGCAAAGTCTGCACCCACCCACCAGCAGTGCCTGAGAAATCAGCTGCAGCTTCGCAGCTCAACCCCTCCTGCACAGCTTAATGTGTCACCTCCCTCCTCTGCACCAGGCATCCCAGTGGTGGGTCCCACCAGCCTCCAAGGACCTTGCACTGAAGAAGCACTGGCAAGCACTGCAAGGGGCACCACAGAGGAGATCCCCCATCCCAGCAGACACTACCCTGTAACACCTATACCCCATAGCCCCCCACAACCTCCTTCTCCCAAGACAGTATTTTCTCCTGTAGCCCTTTGTACAGCGCCCCCCACCCAACCCATCAGGGCACAACAAGGGCCAGGGACTCCCAAAGGTCCAGGAAGCCAGAAAAGACACCCCAGCTACAGGGCAAAATCTCACCAGCAAGGGCCCCATCCCTCTGCTCCCAAGCATGGCAGATCCAGAGATGGTAGAAAGGTTCCCCCAAGGAGTCCAGACCATCACAAATGTTCTCCACAATGAGGCAGGTCTAAAATCAAGCCAGAAAAATCAACCTGCAGTTCAGGATCAGGCTCAGTGAGGGTAATCAGGATGAGGCACAGCCTGGTGATCTTCTGGCAGGTCTACAGTGATAAAACAGGAAACCACTCCATGGGTTAAGGTCTGGATGACTAACACTGGAGACCAACACTCCTCTAATATAACTGAGGCAGGGACTAATGGCCCTGGCAGAGCTTAAATAGACCCCCAGGGTCCATGGGCTGGGGCTCCAGGTGAGGCTGGTCAGAGCCATTAAAGCCTGTTAGTGCCCTGACAGCCTGTGCAGCTCCTGCCCCCCACCCAGCCCCCATGCAGCCCCCAGCCTGCAGCTGGTAAGGTGCTTTTGACAGCTTATCTGGCCTCGCTCACCCATCACTGGGACTGGGTGCTCAGGAGAGATGCTGGGGTGAGCAGAGGTGGCTGCTACAAGTCATTAAGAACTCATTTGTGGAGGCTGCTCTAGGGACACCTGGGGGAGCAGACCTTTCTCCAGCCAACCATCAAACTGCTGCTGTGGTCTTCACGGCACTGCTCTATGGAAAAGTCCATCCGTGCAAACCAGCAGCGCTCGCTGCAGCAGGGAGCACCAAGGCAGACCCTGCCCCGTCCTTGCCAGGGATCCGGGGGTCTCTCTGCCTGTCCCAGCGTGGCTGAGATGAGCAGGAACGGTGCAGCCCTGGGGGGGGCTGATGGGGACATGGGTCTGATCTGCTCTGCATGGTTACAGCCTCTGCTGGCTGCTCTCCCAGGAGCGGGAGAGCAGACGCATTGGCTCCTCTTACACCCAGGTGCAAGCCCCAACTCACCCCCAGCCACTCACCATGAAGTCACCCCTCCCCAGTGCCCCTACAAACAACCCCCCAGACTGTGGGTGCTGCCACAGGGCATCGCATTGCTCGTGACTGCGCTGCGTTGCATCACCCAGATGCAAAGCAGGCAGGAGGTGTAATCGCAACTGCTGGGCCCGTGCAACCTCCCTCAGACTAAATCCCCCTTGTTTCGTGGATGAGGTAAATGATGGTCTGCTCCCAGTGCCCTGCCATGGTAACGGGCTTTCCTGGAAAGTCTAATTGCTGTATCTTCCCAGCAGTGAGCCAGCGGCGGGTTTCCGGCAGCCTCCGTGACCCCTTCCCCGCACAGCACCTGTGACTGAGCCCCGCGCTCGGATGTGGCGAGGGGTTTTAGCAGCGGCGACGCCACGCGGGTTGATCGCATACATGAGAAAACCCATCGTGCATTGCCAGGTTCTGGGCTGCATCACCCTCTCAGCAAGACCCTGCTGTCACCTGGAGTGTCCCCGAGGACTCTCAAATAGCCCACCTGGAGCTAAGGTTGGGCTGCTGGGGCTCTTTCATCCCATACTTTTAGGGACCAAACTGAGCTGAGAGCAGCTGGCTGCAAACCCAGCACCAGCCTGGTGGAGGTTGACCACCTACGTACCTACCTGCCGGCCAGGCTTCCCGGGAGCGAGGTTCAGACCAGGAGAGCTGCGCAGGGCTAGTGAGGGGCCAGGACCAAGCACCCCCTGGCCAAACCTCTCCCTAATTCTTCTCCTGGCACGTCGGGTGCCGCTGCGTGATGCCTGTCCCCCTCCAGTTGTGGCTGCATTTCAACAGCAGCGGATTGCTGGTAATGAGCTGTGTCTCTCTTCGAGCTGAGAGCCTTCGAGATCAAAGATGCTTTATATAAAACCAAAATATGGTCACTGGCCTTTAAAGGCCAGACTAAGCTTCTGAGGGAAAAAAAAATTCAATTTTCTGTAGATCTAATTTGAAACCATTTTAATGCTCATTAAGATAGAGAGACCCAAGCAGATTGTGCAGGCTGGAAGACAAAGAGGGGAAAAAAGTTATTATTGACATTTTAGTTTTGGTCTTTATTCTACCCAAGCTCCCCACTTCTGGCCAGTGGCTTTGAGCAATGCTATTGTTAGTATCAGAATTGTAATTCTAATGTCCTTTTTATAACTGGCTTGGAAAAAAAAAAATAAATCCTGAAGGCCTTGACTGAATTCAATGTAATGGAATTTATAGTGATGAAAAGAAATCTGAAGATGCAGAAACCTGCGAGCTCCTGTGCTGTTGCTCCCTATCACAGGGTGGTCACGATGTTTGCCCGTCCCGGGTGTCCCCCTCCGTAGTGCCTTCCTGGGTTGCTTGGTGGTGGGGGATGAAGGAAGGGAGCACAGTGGACGCCTGGTCCTCATGTGTCCCAGCTTGGTAGCCCACCGGAGCCGTCTGCCAGAGCCACTGCTGGGTCACAGCCCCGGGGACAATGGTCCTGAGGGGCAACGCACCCCTTGGCAGCACCCAGCTCTGCGCCTCCAGCCGAGGGGTGAGATGGGTACAGGAAAGAGCCCGAAGGGGTATTTATTTACCACTAGCTGTGAATGCTTGTGTGGAAATGCAAGATTGGGCAAAGCTGGGTGCGTCTCTCCGGTGGGCGAGGGTGTAGGGTGGTCCTGGGTGGGGAGGTGGGCACCGTCAGAGCATGAGAAAAAGGACTTTGCGTTGCAGAGCTTCCCGGCATCGCCCACCCAACGCTTTTTTAGAAACAAGACTTTTTGTCAACCGGCTCCTCCGCACTTTCCCAGCAAAACCCCGGGAGAAGTGGGGCAAAGCTGGCGGCGCAGCGCTCCCTGCGCTGTGTGCCTGCGCCTGCGGAGGGCAGCAAACCCCCAGCGAGCGCCTCCAGACCCCAAATAACCCTCCTGCTCCCCAGCCCCGGGATCTGCCACCCCCTGCAGGGGGCACAGGCCCCAGCACAGTCTCCTTGGGGTGCTCCTTCGGGAAAGCCCTGGATAACTGGCTGGATGGCCGCACTCAAAGAGTTGTGGTCAACGGGTCCATGTCCAAGTGGCGAGCAGTGAGGAGTGGTGTTCCTCAGGGGTTGGTACTGGGACTGTTATTATTTAACATCTGTGTTGGCGACGTGGATGTAGGGACTGAGTGCACCCTTAGCAAGTTTGCTGATGACACCAAGCTGTGTGTGGAGTGGTTGACACGCTGGAGGGAAGGGATGCCATCCAGAGGGACCTGGACAGGCTTGAGAGGTGGACCCGTGCCAACCTCATGAAGTTCAAGGCCAAGTGCAAGGTCCTGCATGGGGGTCAGGGCAATCCCAAGCACAAATGCAGGCTGGGCAGAGAATGGATCGAGAGCAGCCCCGAGGAGAAGGGCTTGGGGGTGTTGGTGTATGAAAAGCTGAACATGAACTGGCAATGTGCACTCTCAGCCCAGAAGGCCAAACTGCATCCTGGCCTGCATCAAAAGAAGTGTGGCCAGCAGGGTGAGGGAGGGGATTCTACCCCTCCACTTGTCTCTTGTGAGACCCCACCTGGAATACTGTGTCCAGTTCTGGAGCTCCCAGCATAAGAAGGACATGGGCCTGTTGGAGCAGGTCCAGAGGAGGGCCACAAAGATGATCATAGGGCTGGAGCCCCTCTGCTACGAGGACAGGCTGAGAGAGTTGGGGTCGTCAAGCCTGGAGAAGAGAAGGCTCCGGGGAGACCTTAGAGCCCCTTCCAGTGTCTGAAAGGGGCCTACAAGAAAGCTGGAGAAGGACTTTTTACAAGGGCACGGAGTGATAGGACGAGGGGTAATGGCTTCAAATGGGAAGAGGGGAGATTTAGATTAGATCTCAGGAAGAAATTTTTCACTCTGAGGATGGTGAGACCCTGGCCCAGGTTGCCCAGAGAAGCTGTGGCTGCCCCATCCCTGGAGGTGTTCAAGGCCAGGTTGGACGGGGCTTGAAGCAACCTGGTCTAGTGGGAGGTGTCCCTGCCCAGGGCAGGAGGGTTGGAACTGGATGATCTTTAAGGTCCCTTCCAACTTAAACCATTCTATGATTCTATAACGATTACCCAAATTGCAGCAGCCCCATCCTGGGGAGGATTCCATCTGGAGGTGCTGGCACTGCTCCCACCCATTGTGGTCCAGCATGGAGCACTGGGCGATGCTGGGTGCTTCTCCCAGCACTGTCCTTGGATGGGGTTGGGGACACTGTCTCCCCCCATGGCCTCAAGCCCTGGCCTGAGGGCTGGCTCCATCCCCAGCACCTGCTCCGCTGGCTGAACTCACCTTCAACAGCAGCAGGCGCACCGAAATTGTAAGAAAAGCTCTTGTGGGAACTTGCCGGTGTCCTTGTTTCCCCTGTGCTGCAGGCCCTGTGGGTGGGAATCACTCCTGCTTTCAGAAAAAAACCAATCTGACATATAGTTTCTGGCCCATTTTGATCTCAGAAAGTACAAGCAAGAAAATCTGTATTTTGGCAAAGGATAGCATGAAAGCGTCCAAGCATGCAGCAGCTCCAGCCGCATGGGGACTGGTGGGCAGCATCCCCAGTGAACAGCGGCCAGGGCTGATCCCAGGTCAGGGAAAATCCCCAGTTGTGGCTTTGGGCGAGTCTTTGGATCTCCCTCTGAGTGCCTTCTGCCAAAGAGGAGGGTCCTCTATCAGAGGGGAATCGCAGGGTGACACCCAGGAACAGGCACAAAGTGTTTGGACGTGCTGTGTCCGACCAAAGATGTTTTCATGTTGGCAATGCGGATTCACGCGATTCCCCAAATTTAGCAGGGGCTGTACAGCACGGTATGATGAAAACTGAAGTACTTTAAGCCACTGGTACGCTCAGGGAAACAAACATGAGCCTTCCCGCTCCAGATTTAGATCTTTATTGATTTTCCAGCTGCATCCAGCAGTCACTGTCACAGTGCTCAAATTACCTATTAAAGACACCATAGAAATGAGAGACAAACAAGACAGCATTGTGGTTTTGATGAAAAACGTTAAACATCCCGAACAGCAATTTCTGGAAGGAAAATTTGTCCTTCTTAAGGTGAGGGCTGGGTTACATTTATTCTTGAACAGCTCAGAGACACCGAGGGCTCCTGGCTGCTTGCGGTCCAGGACACGGCCACTTCCCCGGCTCCCGCTGCCCTCGCTCCCCGCTCTGCTGGCAGCGCCGTGACCTGCAGGATGGACTTGGGGTCCTCCATTTCAGCTTGTCACCTGCGTCGGATTCAAAGATAAAGGTAAAACCGGTTTCAAAATCCCCGCGACCGCACCGGAATGGACATGATGTCCCCTGTCCATTCACGCTGCTGGTACCACTCGCCTGCAGGTAACCTCCCCCCCGTCGGTGACTGCAGCTGGGTCACATCCTGCAGGTCTGTCCCAGGGACCTGACCTGCCTCTTCAAGGTGGCCCTGGCACCGAGAGCTGTCGCCTGTGCTTGCATCCGACTCCTCCCCACAGTTGCAGCATGGAGGGACCCCAAGGGCCTGGCCGTTGGAGATCCTGTTGACACCCCATCTACGTGGAAGTGTCCCCAGCTGGGGGTTTTGCTCTGTCCATAAAATCTATGACTCCTCCCCCTTGTAAAGAGACTCCAACCCCAGGAGCTGTGCCAGGTCCCTGCGGTTCAGCAGGGCATCGCCCTGGGGTGCAGCAAGGGGACGTCCCCAGGGCTCCCTTCCCTCACCCAAAGGTGTCCCCGGAGGGGAGGGATGCCGCTCACTGTGCCCAGCGCCGGGCTGGCTTTGCTGACTCGGCAGCGCACGCCCTGTGTAAACGCCCGACAGCTGCTGCCCTGGCCGCTGTTTGCTCAGCCTGCGCCGCTCTGTTTGCCTTTCGGGGGATCACGATGGAAGGAGATGGCTTTTCGGCCGCTGGCAAATGGGGCAAAGCAGCTGTAGGCACCTACCCAAAGGGTCCTCCAGCCATCTCCGCTCCTCCAGCCCCTGCCCAGGGCCAGTGCAGGCTGCAAGGCACCAGCAAGACCCAAATTAAATCCTCCATGGAGCTCTAGGAGCTACAGAAAAAAATGCAACTGCCGCAGCATAACCCAGCTGCCACGCAGCCAGGAAAATTATTTATTATCATTTCCTTGCAACAGAGATACGGAAAAAAAGCACCCACCCTCCCCAGGTGCAAACAGCAGCAGCTGCAGCTTCCACGTAGGGATCTATATACATCACAGTGTAAAGTCCATCAGAAAAAAATTCAATCCAAGTTTTTAAAAAAAAAAAAACAAACCAAAACCAACCTCCCCACATACAACCTAAAACCAGGAACGAGAAAAAAAGCGGTTGAGAAAATAGGTTGGGTCCCTCCCTCTCACTATAAAATATATATATTTCTAAGGCGACGTTTCACAAAACCAGAAGCGAGGTTCCTAAAGAGTCTGAGCTTGCAGCCGAGGACACCACAGGGGCACAAATCCCACGTGAGAAGCTAGTGTAGAAACAAAAACCTCCACCCACCCCACGGCCTCAGTGGTCAGCATAGTCCTTGGTCTCCACCCCAGTCTCGTTGAGCACAGTCGTCCTCATGATGGCCTCGGTGACCGCATAGGGGTCACAGTTGGCCGCCGGCCGCCGATCCTCGAAGTAGCCGTAGCCATCTTGGCCAACCTGGCGTGGGATGCGGATGCTGGCGCCTCGGTTGGCCACACCGGCAGAAAACTCGAAGATGTTGGATGTCTCGTGGTGGCCGGTGAGCCGCCGGGAGTTGTCCCTGCCACCCCGCGGGTCGTAGACGCAGATGTGGTAGTCGTGCCGCTTGCTCAGCTTCTCGATGGCAGCTTCGATGTGTCTGTGGCAGAGGAGAATGGGGTTGGGTTTGTCAGTAGGACCATTTAGGGGGCGTTCCCGTGGCCAGGAAGGCTGCCACCCCCTCCTTCTGTGCAGGGACGAGGACAGCCCAGGGGACACTCTCATATGACCAGCTGCTTTTAAAACAAAATGAGCTGGGACAGCCCCAGCCCTGCCTGGTGCAGCCACCCAGGTACCAAGACACATGCGCTACGGGGAGCTGCCACATGGCCAAGGATACCCCAAACCTCCCAGGTACATCCCAGGGACCCCCCCAGGACTCACTTAAGACCCCCTTCTCTCCGCATCTCCTCAGTGCTGTAGTTGGTGTGACACCCGGCACCATTCCAGTTGCCGGTCATCGGTTTGGGGTCCAGAGTAGCCACAACCCCAAAGTCCTCGCAGACGCGGTGGAGGATGAACCGAGCCATCCAGAGGTGATCCCCCATCTCGATGCCTTCGCACGGGCCCACCTGGAATTCCCACTGGAAGAGGCAAGCAGATGCGTTGGTGGGGATGGGCAGGTTGGTGCCTCCCCAGTCATCTCATCCCTGCCACCCCCTAGCGAGGGCTGCCAGCCTGGGGTACAGCTGAGCTGTACCTTTCCAGAATCAGCAATGGGGATGAGGAGCGGCGAGTTAAGCAACAGGACAGCTTTGGCATGCAAAAAAATAGGAATAAACTGCTCATGACTAAATAGAGCAAATCCGGGGGGTGTTTAATCAAAGTAGAGGTAAATAAGCGCCACATCTGCCTTCAAGCCTGGTGCTGGAGCTGCTGGCGTGCTGGACCCCCAACCCACACTGCAAACAGGGCAGAGGACTAACGAGGACCCTGTTAGTCCTTCTCGGGGCTGCTACTTCCCCAGCTGGAGCCAGGGTTGCGCCACCCATGGTGACTAAGCAGGGGGTGACGCATTTACGGCTTGCTGGCATGGCCTGGCCAAGACCGAGCCCAGGATGCAGAAAGCAGCCAAGAAGGACCCTGAAAAAGTCAGGGCAAACAGCAGGGTCATTAAAAGTCCTGCCTCAGCTACACTGCAGATAAGCCCCCTGCTTATCACCGCCACATCAGCAGCAGGAGAGTCAGCGATTCGCAGGCTGCGGGGCCAAATCACCGTCGGTCAGTCTGGCCAGCCGCCTAATGCAATCAGGGAGACCCTCCGGCTAACTCCTGAATAAACCCAAATCCCCCCCAACTGCCTCCCAAGGCCGTGTCCCACCCGAGCTTCCCAGCTCCCAAGGTGGGGGAGCAGGATGCAAGACACCCATCGCTCCACATGCTGCTCCTGCAGCCCGTCCTGGCTCACACTGTCCCCCACATCCCTGCTCCGCAGCGGAAGGAAAGCACAGGGGAGCACCCAGCTCCGCAGAGGCTGCCAGAGCTCAGGCTGAGCTATGCAAGGAGCTCACTGCAGTTTGGCTTGGCTGCGATTTCACTTGCCTCACCCAAAAAGCAGAGATTTGCATGCCAGGGTGAGTTAGGAGAAAATCAGACGCACACATTTTCATCCTAGCAGTGCAACTGCTCCTATCTAGACAAAACTGATGTGGGGAGTCACTGGATTTGGCATCCCGGAGGAGCCGGGGGTTGCTGGGTTATTCCAGTCTCACAGTAACTCGTATCCGTCACTGGAAACAGCGGTTGCACGGGGCCGTCCCCACGTACCTGGGAGGGCATCACCTCTGCATTGGTGCCACAGATCTTCACCCCTGCGTAGAGACATGCCTTGTAGTGAGACTCCACGATATCGCGCCCGTACACCTTATCTGCTCCAACCCCGCAGTAATAGGGGCCTGGAAAGGAAAGAGAAGTCACCACCCGAGTAAAGCTTTTGGGAGCAACAGCAGCACTGCAGCATAATCCCACCGCTCCCAGGTACCAGCCATCATCTGCAGAGGATTTATGGGAACTAAATGGTGCTGCCCTCCCCGGTACATTGAGCCACCGACCCCTATTCCAGGGCCAGCAGCGTGAGCACTTCATCTGCGCAACCTCAGTCTTATCTAGGCAGTTCAACAGGACTTGTAATGCATCAACTGGGAGGTGGCCAGGAGATAAGGAGAGCTTGGCTTGGTCTGCCCCGCTGACCCTCGGAGCACGTCAAGCGTCTGAGATCGTTCTGACAACAGCTGACATTGTTCATGGCTAGAAAACTCAACTCCCCGCAGTTTTATACAGCTCTTCCTCATTCAAACAGGTCAGATGAAGATCTTCTCCCCGCCTGGGGGAAGGGAGATGTTGAAAGTGGCCAGTCTCCACAAAAGACTGATTAAGTCAGGTTGGGAAACCCCTGGCCCTCTCCCAGGAGGCAGCTGAGGCGCTTGGGGCTCGCTTGCCGCTGCAGGAGGGCACCATGTGCCGGCCCTTTCCCGAGCAGCCATAGGGAAGAGGTTTTTCCAGCCCAGTTCTCCAGCCCTTGCCAAACGAGTCGTGCAGCTGAGCTGTTTGTGCAACTGAGGTCCGGCGAGAGCGGCACTGCTGGCCGGCTCATGTGAGCTGCGGGGGAACCGGCACTCTCGGCAAACAGTTCCTGACCTCATTCTGGCTCCTGCCCGGTGTCAGCCATGGTGGGGAAGCTGTACCCAAGGTCAGGAACGGAATGCCTGCTGCCAGGCAGCAGCAGGGTGGGAGCTGAGGGAAGCAATTGGGTTGGAGAAGGGAGGGAGCAACTTACCCTGTGGGCCAGGGAAGCCGTTGTCGGGCCAGCCGTAGGGGTGGCCGTTGATGCCCAGCAGCGTGTACTCCTGCTCCATCCCGAACCAGGGGTGGCTGTCCTTAACCAAGTCCATGACTTTCTTGCACGTGTGTCTCAGGTTGGTCTCTGGGAGCAGAGAGGTCCGGGTTAGACCCACGCTGTTGGCAGGCACCCACCATGCTCTGCTCCACCCCGCTCAGAGGTTGAGACTCCACCACTGCCAAGCGCTTCCTACAGAAGGAAACCGGTGAGCAATCTCCCCTTCCTGCAACGTCTTCTGCTCACCGTTTTCCTCCTTGCAGAGCTACTCCATTACCACAGCATCAGGCCACGGGCCAAGGAGGTTTTATTCACCTGCTCCCCAAACCACCACCAATGGTCCATGAACATCCTCCTCTTACATACCGAGAGACCAGGAGCCATACCCCAGCCCGTCCTACAGACATCCAGCAGATCTGGGAACAGGGACTATGCATCTCCCATCACTACTTCACCCTCATCCTTTTTCTACCAGCCTCAGCTTAATTATCCTTATCGTTCTCCTGCTCCATGTTTTTTGTTAGCATCCAGGCTGGCTGACCATGGCTTGGCCCTTTGTGGTGGCAGGAGTGCTCAGGACAACTGGGGCTTTGCCAGGGAGATGGAGGTACCAGAGAATCATCCTGACATGGGACAACGTGCCAGGCAACGGCACTGAGAGTTTGGACCGAAACAGCAGGGCTGAAAAACTGTTGTCACAGGGTCAGGCAGCAAATTCTGCCTTTAAATCACAATAAAAGACCCCAGAGCAGCTACAACATAAAGCCCAGGACACGCGACTGGAAAGGAGCAGTGACATCTCCCTTGCACTGATGGGAGAAGGGGGGGGGTCAAGGCAGTTCTGCCCCCACCCAGAGCCCACACAGCCCTTAACCTCCACGGAGACCCACCCTGGGAAGAGCGGGGGGCTGCACCCCTCTCACCTCTGGGGTGTCGCAGGACTCTGGGCTGAGCTCTCTGCCCCGCTCCAGCCCCAGGAGCTCCAGGGCCAGCGGCTCTCTCTACAAATTGCTCCGGCAGAGGAGCTGCCAGGCAGGAATCGCAACCGAGACGCTTCCCCCACGGCTGAAAGGCATGACGCTGCTTGAAGAGGAACCAGCCCCATCTTTCACCGTGGCTGCCCGCAGCCTCTCCTCTCCCTGGCAGATGTGTGCATCACCCCACAGATGCCGTCTCCCTCCCCCCACACACCCAGCAGGGACACGGACCCACTTTTCCAGTAAATAAGCGGTTGTTTGCCAGCAAATAACCCCTCTGGGAGCCCCTCGGCGTGTCCCTGCAAACCGGCTCCCCCTCCTCCGTCTGGGGCTTTATCAGACAGACAGGACAGACACCGAAACTGCAGACTTCTGCCTGCGGTGATAAGACCAAGAGCCGGCGCGCTCCGGGGCTGCTTGCAAAAGGTCACTCTGAGCCAGCCCACGCCGCCCCAGCACCTTCTCCCTCCTTTTCTGCAGCCACCCATCAACCAGGAGAGCGGCCACGAACCCGGCACATTAAAACCCCCTGCCACTTCCAGCTCCGGCTGCCCCGCCATAACCCCGCGGCCCCGGGGGCTGGGTGCGCTCAGGCTCTAAAGCCGGGTGACGCCTTTGGCGTGCTCGAGTTGGCGAGCGCCACGAGCTCCACGTCTCGCTGCTCTTTTCCTCGCCCTGCGCCGCTAAAACAGGTTCCTGCAAACAACCGCCAGCCACCAGCGCTTGAATTTCAGAGCCTGGGGCCAAGTGCTCGGTGCTGAGCAGCTCCCCGTTGCCAGCGGCTCAGAGCGAGCGGCCCCTCGGAGGGATGACACCCTAAATAATAAGGGGGTGACCCTCAGGAGCCGGGGTTGCACGCCGGAGGTGCTCACCTGCGGGTTTCCTGTTGTACTTCAGCACTTCGCAGAGCACCAGCTTGTTGGGGTCCAGGCAAAAAGGGTCCCTGAACATGCAGACGGGCACCAGGAACATGTCACTGTTGGAGCCCTCTGCCTGCGCTGTGCTGGAGCCATCGAAATTCCACTCAGGGACATCTGCAAGGCAGGAGGGGGACAGAGGAGGGAGTGGGATTGGGAAAAGGTATCTCTCGTATGGATTGTGCCAAGTGCTGGTGGCTTAGACCTGGGATGGAGCACCCAGAGGGCACCGAGTGCTGCGGGACAATGGCCGCAGAGGTTTTCTCGCACATCCCCAGAGCCCAGCGGTGCTCCCCGAGCATCAGAGTGTTCACCCCCCCCAGCACCGCCAGGGCACGGGCAGGATCAGACCCAGCTGCTTCACCACACTCCACCAAACCCCATCCGGATGCCAACACGTCTCCACACCTGTTTGCCAGGTGGAAAGGGGCGAGGATCTCATCCTCCCCTTCCCACCCAGCGCTAATG
This sequence comes from Burhinus bistriatus, assembly GCA_013397275.1. Taxonomy (NCBI): domain Eukaryota; kingdom Metazoa; phylum Chordata; class Aves; order Charadriiformes; family Burhinidae; genus Burhinus; species Burhinus bistriatus. Next base: position 11,312 of record VYXH01009139.1, on the reverse strand, counting down.
ACAGAGATTATGGATTAAGCAAACCACAGCGACGCAGGCCAGATATTTACCCTGCCGCTGGATATAACCCTATGAGACAACTGCAGCCAGTGCCACGCAACCAGGGAGAGCAAGCGCCAACTCCCGCTGCCCAAAGCACCCCAGAACTTTTCTCCAGCAATGCTCAGGACCCTCCACCACCCCAACCATCATCTCAAGGGAGAAGCAGCAGTGTTACCTTCGATGCTCTTGGGCTCCTTGTCGAGGGTCCTGCTCTTGCAGCGCACACCCTCTCCGCTGCCATCAATCCAGACGTAGGTGACCTGCACCAGCCCATCCTGGGGCAGCCTCATGTACTGCTCCCGCACCAGTTTGTTCAGCCTGGAGCTGTGCGACACCGACATGGCGACGGCCCTGCGAGAGCACGCAGGTGAGTGCGGCATCACCCCCAGCCCATTTCCCTCCCTTTATTTTAAAAACAACCCTTCCCACCCCACCCCAAAATNAAATGTTTATGATGATTTTTTTATTTCTTATTAAAATATTACTTATTAAAAAAAGTAAGTATTGCATTGTTAAAACATCACTTTACTAATAAATAACAAGTTACTTGCTAAATAGCTTGTTATTTATTAAAAAAAAAAAACCTCCAAATATGACTCAGTTGAAAATATTATTCACCACCTCCTGCCCCCTTGCTGCACCCCCTCCTGGCACTTTGTTATTGTAGGGTTGCCCTCCCACGAGCGAGCGGGTGTTTTGCCCCCCAGCCCTGCTTCGGGGCATGGGGTGCGGAGCCGGTGAGGTTGGCATGGTGTGCTCGCCCCCGGGCGCCCCAAAAGCCTCGCTGGGACCGTGCCCGGCAGAGGCGCGATGCCTGGGAAGGCATTGGGGTGCCTGGCCAACCCTGGGGACACGGGCAACCAGATCCCTGGGGACATGGGCAACCAGATGCCCGGCAGCACTAACACCGCCCCTGTCCCCCCCACCCTGCCCTGGACACCCCAGGGACGGCTCCTGCCCACCCGCCTTCAGCCCCTCGCGTGTGCAAGGCTGCACTGTTCCCCCGGGAACAGCCACCCCCCTGCAGCAAAGGGGGTCTGGGCTTCCAAGGAAGGAAAGGCTGCAGGGATTGCTGCTGGGAAAACCCTGAAATCCCCTCCCTTCAGGCCCTCGCATCTATAAATTATTGAGCTAAAGTACAACATTTAACATTTTCAAGCACCGGCAGCGTAGTTAAGTACCTTAAAACCCAAAAATTATCCACGTGCAGCGATGGCTCTGGTCTGAGTTAGTGTCAGCTCAAACAGCCAAGCCAACAGGTGTGAATTTGAGCAGATTATTTCAATACAGCAGCAATTTCCAGCAATGGAGCCCAACCCAAATCTCACTTCGACTAATTAAACGGGCCGCTGCCTTTTCAGCGCTCCACAGGCACGGCATGACAGGGTTCACATTTGGTAGAGCAGACGGATCCAAAACGTGCCAGCGCACAACCGGGTGCGAACGCAGACGCAGCGCAAACAGCTCCCGCCGGCGCCTCCCGGGGCTTATCTCAAATACTCCGGTATTTTTTTTCTGGGAGGAGGGTAGGATTTCAAATCAACCCCCAGCAAAGCCAGCCAGGTGAGCGCACCGCCACTCTCCAGCCTCACTTTTTACGCAGTTTTTCAATGTTACAAGAGGAGAAAAGGCTTTAAAGCATGACCGGGCTCCGAAGCAGTTTGGGGTTTTGCTAATTCCCCCGGTCCTTAAGGCAGACTCATGCTTGCGGCTGCCTGACTCACCCCCAGGAATGTTTTTGTGCAAAACAGTAAAACATCTGCACCGGGGCAGCTAAAAAAACCACCCCTTCATGGTTGATGCCCCCCCCCAGGACACCTCCTCTCCGGGCACAGACCCACAAACTGCCCCCCCATCACACCCCCTCGCCGGGCACCGACCCCAAACTCCCCAGCTCTCTTTTTCTTCGGAAGGTGTTTTGGCCCCACAGGCGGATAAACAACTGGGAAGAAACCCAAAAGCATCTGTGATTGCACAAGAACCAGGAAATGAGATTGGCAAGAGAGAGAAGCAAAACTTAATTAGCAATTTTGGTCCCCGGGTGGTGACATCAGTGGCAGCGGGCTGCGGGCAGGCCAGACGTCACCTGCCCCATCGCCTGCGGGCACTGCCCCGAGCAGAGCCCAGGCGAAGGAGGTTGGCACCCAGGGATGTGCCCAAGGTTCCCTGGAGCAGCGGTGGCAGAGCCGTGTGGGTCTCCTCTGTCGCCCATGCCCTTGATGCTGCCTGGGTGATGTGCAGGGTCTCCCGTAGCTGAAAGCGGGGTGTAGCTCGAAAGCAGCCACCTCCCTCTCTGGGGTGTTTTAGGGACACAGCCACGCATGTGGTTGCAAAGCTCAGCATTTCCTCATTCCTGTTTGGAAATCGGCCCAAGCAGGCCAGTAGCGCAGAAGGAAATGTACCCCTGGGTGTGCAACCCAGCGGCAGCGTTTCCCGGAGGCGTTGCTACGCACGGCCAAGCCAGTGCGAGCGATGGACACACCAACGGCTCTGCCAGGTCCCTTGGCCCCGTGCACCCATCTCCGTCCCGCTCGGGGAGCTGGATCCCGTGGGACTGGCTTCGGGGCTGGTGAAGTAGGGGCTGATGTTGAGCTTTCCTGAAAAGCAGGGAAGACGGAGGTGGACCTGCATCCCTTGGGAACCAACACAAACCCAACCTGGGAGAGGTGAGCCACCTCTCCGGAGCCTGATGTGTTGCATCCTTCATGCCAGACAGCAGGACCAGCAATGGTGTTTTCATGTGAGATGCCAGGGTTTGGCCAAGACCCCGCACCTTCCCGAGTCAGCTGGCTACGGGAGAGCCTCGCTTTATTCCCAGTGAAAGCCCTGGCTTCCCCCCTGGATGTGCCCGATTGTGCAGAAACACCCCAAAGCAAGAGTGGGCTCAAAACCACGGAGAAATGAAACAGAATTCAGGCCGTGTTAATGCTCACTAGTAATCAGGTTTGGGGAGCAGAGCTCCTCTTTGAACGGCTGGAACCACTGAGCACCAAAATCCCCAAACAGGGAAGACAGAATAAACACGGATAATCCCTTACCTGGTCAAAGCCCACGCGGCCCCGGGAGGGCAAACACCGTGTGTTTACGGGGGCTTGGGGGCAGCAGGGACGACGCCAGCCTGCAGGCGCACGGCCAGGGTCCCATCCCTGCCCAAACACCGCAACCGAGGCAGCTCGCCAAATATATGATTGATGCCGAATTATTTCATGTCAAAAGGGATTTCAGTAAGCAGGAAAAAGTATTTCTGCCAGGTAGTGTTGGGCACCTGCTTATTCAGTTTTTCTGTCAACCTTGGGATCAAATCTTGCCTCGCCACAGTCTAACTCCAGCCATTTCTGTAGCATCAACTACGTTACACTAATAACACTGAGCACAATTCACACCTGCACCCTCGAGCCTCTTGAATCACGTTTTATCCCCCAAGCAAGGCCCAGCCAAGGCGCTCCACGCTCTTTGCAATCAGCGGGCTCCTGCCCGCTCCCCTCTGCGCCAGGTACAGTAAATATTAACCACCACGAGACACCCGACTCGGGAATCAGTGACTGGCCCAAGGTCAGGCGACCGGAGGAGCCGAAGGCAGGAAGGGAGCAGGGATGTCCTTGTAGCAGTAAAAGGTCACAGATTAAATCTCCAGACGACTGCTGAAGCCCGCTTCAACCCGCGGCACGGCACGGAGGGGTTTCTCGAGACAAAGGGTGGCAGGAAGAGAAGCTGATTCCTGATTTATTGCTTGGGTGCAGACCAACCATCGCCTCCACCGCGGCGGTTGAGATGCCATCCCAATACCCACAGGGATCACCCAGCAGTTGCGGGCGGTGTTTCAGGATGCAATGGGGCTGTTCCCTTTCCCAGCACCTTTTTTTTTGGGTGACAGCCATCAAGCTGCAGCCAGCGATGCCCGGAGAGCTCCTCTGGAAAGACCTGACCAAGGCCTAAATGCTTTCAGTTTTTATCTCTCTGACTTTGAGACATTATCAGCCCAAGCATTTGCCAAGCTCGCCAAGGTAGACCAAGGATATTAAAGCCTTTGCTTTAATGATAATAAAAGCCTTAGGAAATTTTCCAGGTTGAAAAACTTCAGTAACATGACACGCTTTACCAAGAAGGGGTTAAACACCGACTAACTTACCTCCTGGGGTTAAACAGGGACTAACTTACCTCCTGGGGTGAAGTTTAACACCTTCACCCCAGCTGGGGCTGCAGCAGGGCGGGGGCTTGGGGCTGGGACCCTGCAGCCCTGGTTGTCAGATCTCTCCCCACGCCTGCCTGGGAGGGATCACCCCCAGGCACAGGGGAAAGCAGAGATGGAGAGTTTGGGTTTTTTCACTCTAAATTATCCTCTAGGATTCAGGATGCTGCTCAGAACCGAGGGGGTTTCACCCTGCTTGTCCCTCTCCTCGTGTGCGGCAGGTTAAACCCCAAAAGCATCTCCTGGAGCCCTGGACTGCCGAGCCCCAGGCAGGAGCTTTCCTCTCCCCGGGTTCGATCCGAAAAACTTTGTCTCCTGCCCGAACTGTTTGACGGGGAGATTAGAGGGAAGGCAAAGAGCAGGGTCGGCATGGGGGAGCCCAGCACAAACACCATAAAGGGATTAGAGGGGTTGCGGGGGAGAGCGAGTGGGAATTTTCCTGCGTGCACTGCTAGGGAAGAGGCAGTTTTCTGTAGCCGAGGAAATGCGAGGGGGACGCTGCAAAGCAAGGCCGGCGGGCCGGTGTGCGTGGCCCAGCAGGTCTGCAAGAACCAGCTGGGGATGCTGCTGGGTGCTGGGATGCAGCAGGAGGTGGCCAAGGTGGGTCAGATCAGTGCTGACGGGTTTAGCAGAGAACACCCAGCACTGCGCTCAGGGAGGGCTGCGCTGGCGTTTCCCTGTCCCCGAGACACGCTCACTTTTACACTTTTCCTACAAAACAGCTGAACTGACAGTTTCCCTTTACAGTTAAAACACATTTAAGTAACAGCAAATCTCCTTATGTCTACATGTTTGCACTCAAACCACTTTCTCTTCATTCAAGTAGTACTGCTATACACACATATAGATATATACGCATACACATACATATAATTCTTTATGTCTGTCATACCAGAACGTGCCTGGGGAGCCCGCAGTCCCAACTCGAACAGTACTTCTGTGGCCACCAAAGTGCCCAGCACCAAGCCGTGCCCCTCCTGTAAGGCGGGATCCTCCCGCTCAGACTCATCCCCCCCCATTTCTCCCACGCACATTGGCAAAGCCAGCGGCAAGAGAGCCCAGCCAGCACACTGCTCGCTCCTACCCTGAGGGAAGCCCGGGAGACCCCAAACCATGATTTTCCTCCTCTGTCCCTCTGGGAGGCCTCCAACCCACTGGTGGCTCCAGATCCACCAGAGCCAGCCCAGTCCAGGCAGGGGAAGCCCATGGTTGGGCTCTCCCTGGGTCCAGTGGAGCTTCAAACCCTGCTCTGAACCAGGTGAGGAGGGATTTCAAGCAGGTCCCTGCTGTCCTTCAGCCTTCACACACACGCAAGGGGGTATTTGGCCCGGGGTGAGTGTCGCTGCCTCTCCCCCTTCATAGCCAGACAAAAAGGACTCGTCCTGGAGTAGCTCAATGCCAACATGGTGAAGCTTTGCCCCTTCCTCCATGTGCCACCCGGGCTGGTTTTGGCAACTCCTTGCTTAGCTGGTTTGGGAGGATGCCCTCCCACGCTCACACCTCTCCCGGGCAGCCGCTGTGGGAAGCGAGGTCTCCTCTTGGCAACGGGGAGATAACACCTCGCAACACCTACCGACTTTGAGGAGCGAGGAACTTGCTCAAGGTCGCAGAGAAACCCCGTTGCGAAGCCAGTGATTCCCCTCCGGCCTCACGGGTCTGGTGTGAGCTGCCAATAAAAGGCCAAGCTCCCTCGCAGCGCAGACGGTGCGATAGGGTCTGTTTGCAGAAAGCTCCTATAAATTATTTTGGAGGTTATTTTCACCTTTGGGGACACGTGTGTGCCTTTGTTAGGGTAAGGTTGCTCTCAACAGCCAGCAGAAAGGGCTCACAGAGCAGGGGCACAGGGCATGGGCTGCCCTGAGCATCCCCGCTCCACCAGCCCACAGACGGAATAAAACCCAGGTATAATCCCCAAGTGGTTTCCCCCTGCAAGGTTTTGGTCTGAATTTACTTTTTAATCCTCCAGCAGTCACTTCAGGCCATTGGAAAAGATATTGAGGGAGCAAAAGGGGTCGTGCAGCACACGCATGACCTCAGGAAGCCAAAGCGGAAGGGGCCGATCTCCGGAGCAGCTACAATTTGCAGATTACTGGTGCAGGAAAAGCAGCTTACAGTGGCTCGGCACGAGTAGGAACACAAAGCCCGTTAGATAGGCAAATGGCCAGGCTAAATTTCAGCCGAGCCTTGCCCTGGGTCACCCACAGCCCCGAGCCGGGGAGGAAAGGCTGCCTGCAGGAGCCGCAAAGCAGGGCTGCCCCGGCTCGCTGAGGAACGGGTGGTGGGGCTGGGGCACCTGAGGGCTTCTTGGCCATCAAGAAGAACCAATTGCCCTGTGATCTCTGCCAAGACAGACGTGGTGAGCTGTGACTCACGGGGGGGAAGTTCCTTCTTATCTCTTTAGAGAAAGAGATCATGAGTCGGAGCTCCCCACATCACAGCTGGAGCCCTGTCCCATGGGGGTCTCACCCAGCTCCCAGCTTCTTCTGCAGGTCTTTGCTTCGGGGACAGGACTAAGGGTCCCATTGCCACCTGGTGAAATCCTTCCCTGGGCTCCAGCCTGCCTCCTGGGATGCAAAACCAGGGTATTTTTGACCAACAGCATTTATTTTAGCAAAACTAAATCTCAAAGCACATCAGAACTCCCATAGCAGCAAAGCGTTCTGAGCAGAGTCTCTAAATACGCTGCAAACCACCCAAAAGATTAACTACCCTTTATTGTAAATAGGATTATGAGTATCAGCAAGCGATGCACCCGAGTGAGACGGCCGGCTCGCCGCAGCCTCCTCGCCCAGCTGGTTTCCCAGCCTATATCCTGTTTGGCAACCTGATTTTGCAGTCTTACACAAATGCAAAGATATTTCACTTCCCTTACTGCTCACATCAAGCCCTCGCTGATGCCAGCCCCGGCGTTCAAACCAGTGTGACTCTTTGTCGGAGTCAGGAGGGGGTTTTTCCCCCCAAAGAAAATAGGAGGAGGCTCTTTGTTGGTGATTTTCGTTATGTCGGTGCTTACCCAAAACCAATGGGTTTTTTGTTTTTTTTTTTTTGTTTTTTTTTTTTTTCAGAAGCAACGTCATCTCCTTGCAGTCACATGCTTTCAGGAGCTGGAACTTTAAAGGGGAAAAAAACTAATTAAGCACTTTTAAGGCAATTCTTACAGCTTGCAGGATTTGGCCTTAGATACACAGAATAAGGCTGCCTTGAAGAGGTGTCAGGTAGTGTCCAAGGCCGTTACTGCAGCTAGCTAGACATTTTGGGGGCAAAAGCTTTGTTTTTTAAAGAAAAACACCTTATTGACAGCTTATTGCAGCCTTTTGCACAAACAAAAGGCAAATTCTGGCAAAAGTTGACTTTGAGTTAACCCAGAGCGAAGCAGCCGGCTGCGCTCGAGCACTTTGGGTAGCGCGGTCTGAACTCGCAGAGTTCGTAGCTCATTTCATATCCTGCAAAGCTAAAACCAGAAGCCCCCCTCAGGAGGGCTTTCATGTGAATTTGAAACAAACCTGCCAGCCCTAGGAACTCCCTTGTTCCGGGGAAAAAGGCCCACTAAGCACTTCATTTTGGTCTCGTTTAACCCATTTTGCAAGTAGATTGATTCAAAAGGAATAACTTTTGTTCCCTAGCAGAGCATCCCCATCCACGTTGGGTTTCAGCCCCTCCCAGCTTAAGCTGATGCCAGTTTTCCTGTGACAGCAACAACCACCCTGGAGTTATCTGCCCTTTTGGGTGCTCATCCCGTGCCCCCAACATGAACCGCCCCCGAATGCTACCGAGACCGAAACGCAGCTTCTTTCATTGCCCAGATCTCAGGAACCTCTCCCAGCATTGCCCTGGGGTGCGATAGTGATGCAGCCCCCATCGTCACCTGCCGCTTGGGGCTTCTGCTGCCCAACAAGACTGGGGACATTACTGTGCCCGTGGATTTACCCTGCCTTGGCCGATTAGCAGCCAAAACCAAAAAGCCAAACCGCTGGCATGAGACAGAAGAGCCCCGAGGCCAGAGCGGGCACAGGCACGCATGGCAGCCCCCACGCATGTGCGGGCAGGGGGGATCCCACAGGCACCCCCAGGTCTGAACCTCCAGCCTGGCCAGGGGCTCTCCAACACCCCAACATGGCTGGAGACACCCCGACACATCGAGCTGGTCCCTGGGATCCTCCCTGTGCTGGCTGGCACACGTGGCACAGCCAGCCTTAACCCCCCCAGAGCCATCGCCCTGGGCCACCCCTGCCCCTCTCTGCAGCCCCATCCCCTTTCCCTGTTTTACACCCTGGGATGGGGCAAAACATCTCTCCAGCACCTTCCTCCTCAGCTACCCCGAAATTTGGCAGCAAAATCCCCTTGCAAGGAACCGATTTGTCTCTGCTACCCCTTTCAGTTGGCACCTCCAAGGCCGATGGCCAGTGCACTCCTTCCCACATGGCCGGAGCAAAGCTGTTACGCCTTAAATCAACCCTCTCTTCCACCCTCGGGCCTCGCGAGGGTGCAAAGTCGCTAATTACTCCTTGCTCCTGAATGCAAAATGGTCTGGGACCAGTGGTATTCCCTAATGGGCTGCTCCCAGCGCAGCGGCAGGGGTGGTTTAATTACAGGTGTAATTTTGCCCGTGCCAGAGCTGCCGCTGAAGCCAGGGGCTCTGCTGCCCTCTTGGCTAAAGGCTTAGGTGGCCACAGGACAAATCAGAGCAGAAAAAGTCACAGAGCAGGGTTGAATTTAGTGTCCTGCAGGACTGGGAGCCTGCTACAGCCCTGGACAAACCCGCCGGGTGTTTCTCTGCCTCTTTTAGCCAGTCCCGACCCCCATTCCTGCTCACACCGTCCCTCCGCTGAGCCCTCTCCAGCTGCTCCATCGCCTGCTTTGGCTGATGGCACATCGGAGACTTTGGGGGACAACAGCCCCCAGGGAGGGTGACGGCAACGCTACGCCAAGAGTGGCTCCGTATGAGTGTGGAAGAGCCCCGTCTCCTCCCTGCGTCACCCAGCCCAGGGCAGCCTCCCTCCCCCAAACCTGGGGGCATCCTGACTTGTCCTCGAGGACTTCTTCAGTCTCTTTCTGCCTGGAGATCCATCCATCCATCCATCCCATTGCACCTGGAGGGGAACAATTCCTGGTTTGCCACGCTGCGAAAGTGAGGAGAATTAATGGAGATACTAAAGCAGCCCCTAACACAAGGGATTTTACTGCCCACGGGCAAAACCTCCTACTGTGAGAGCGGGGACACAGCAGAGCGATGCGGGGACAGGCACCTCCCCGGTTCAAGCAAGAGGCTTCGCTCTGCACCAGTTTTCTTTCCAGCACTTGCCGGATGGGCAACAGAAAGTCCTGCCCATGGCCAAACGCTGGCCAAGGAGCTGCAGGAGACTGGGAGCAATGGATGGCAGCGACCAGAGGGAAAGGAAACGGCATGGCCAAGCAAAGCACCGCTTCTGCATCAACAGGATTTTCTCTGTGCTTGGCCGGGGTTAGACAGGGAGAGCCCGACCCTGCAGCGGGCGCAGGTCCTGCCATCGTTGGGTGGGCTTGGGAGCCAGAGAGCAAGTTGCTTGGCCAAAACAGCATCACAGATGCACAGGATTCCCCACCAGCCCCATTTTATTCACAGCTCAGCAGTAGCTGGGGACACTTAGGTGATACCCAGGGAGCCATCCCAGCAGGGCTTTGTAGGGAAAGGGCTTCCGAACTGGCACACGAACCCCGGCAATGCCAGCACCGTGCAGGAACGACTCTGCGACATTTGCAGCCCAGCAAAGGGTCTTTGCTGAGCGTGAGGCCCCGAGGAGATGAAGATAAACAGGGGAAGTTTTTGACATTTTTTTCCCCTCATTTCAAAGCCTCATTTGCAAAAATGAACTTAAGCTACTTGTGTGTCCACTGGTAGCACACACGGAACGGGACTAATGAGTGGGAGCAAGAGAGGGGCCCCGCAGTGCTCCAGCTGGTGAACATCCCCCTGCGCAAGGTGGCTGTGTCATGGAGGGGGAAACCGAGGCACGGCGCCGACCAACCCGAGCTGCCAGACACTGCTGCCACTGCAGTCGGCAGCAACCAGCTGTCCCTGGCCCAAACTGCCCCAAGAACCATAGTGGTTTGTTATCTGTCACTACTTTTAAGCAGCCCCACAGCTGCCCAGGGACCACCAGCATCCGGGGAGCTGGATGGTGCCGATGCAGGGTCCAGCCCAGAGACAGCTGGTGGGGGGGGACAGGGACGGCAACCCGAGGCTCAGCCTTTCTCTGTCCACGCTGCCTTTAGCGAGTGCCCTGGGTTGAACTCCTCTCCCTCGCCCCAAGACAGAATGCACAGAGCGGGAAAGCCACAGCCCTGTCCCAGCATGCGACCGAGCGCTGTGTGGAGCAGGCGTAATTAGAACAACAGGGTAAAGGGGATGTGCCAGCTGGCCATCTCCTCCCCAGCCAGCGGATCTGTGGGGATCAGCCCTGCCCTGAAGCAACCCCAGCTGGCAGAGCCCTGTCCCACTTGGCTTGGGGAGAGGAACACGCCCAGAGCTATGGTGTCTCCAGCATCCCCAACCTCCAGTATTACCTGCGGCAGGGTGGGAAGGACACAGCTCCTCATTTAATTGGGACAAAGGAAATATGTGCTCAGGTTGCCTGGACCAGGACGACCAGGTTGTGAGACGGCAGTGAGGGCAGCACTTCGGGGTGCAGAGTGTTCCCTGTGGAGACTGAGGACATTGCCATGCGCAGATCCAGACCTGCTTCAGCCTCCCGGGGGACAGGCAGGAAGAAGAGGAGGGTGGCCTAGAGGGACGGAGGCAGGAGCCAGGGCAGCTCGAGGAAGGCCAAAATCCCCCATCCCTCAGTGCCAGTGTCATCCTTACCCCTTGGGGGTCCACACAACCCCCCCAGACACCAAAACATGATGAGCCCCAGTCCGCAGCGAGGCCTACAGCCCTGTGCCTGCACAGGGGGACCCCCCCAGGGATGTCCACCCGGAGCCAGGGGAGGCTCCTGACCTCACCACCACCTGCGATGGAGTTTGCACCGCCTGTCCCAACTGAGCAGGGTGGAAACCTGTTCCCAGCACTGCCCCGGGGTGAGGCCACAGCTGCAGTGCTGTG
>VYXH01009138.1:113796-141082 GCA_013397275.1 Burhinus bistriatus | reverse complement strand
CCCTTCAAACCTGGTTTAAAGCCATACGAATGAGCCCTGCTAATTCTCGTCCCAGGATCTTTATTCCCCTTCGGGTTAGGCTTTCCCCACCTGTTGCCAGCATGCCTGCTGACCTGCAGATCAACCCATGATCAAAGAAACCAAAGTTCTGCCGGTTACACCAGTGTCACAGCCAGGAGTTAATTTGCTGGCTCCTCCTGCTTATCCCCTCATCAATCCTTGCAACTAGTGGGATAGAGGACAACGCTATTTGTGCTCCTGATCCCTTAACCAGCCGTCCCAGGGCCCTAAAGTCATTCTTCATTGCCCTTAGACTTCTGGTAGCTACCTCATCACCACCTACTTGAAATATCAGTAGTGGGTAGTAATATATTGCCTTCTGGTGCTTTTCAAGGGGACATCACATTTTAAATTATCGTTGACTGAATCTATAGTTTTATCTATGAAGAGTCCAATCTATAGTTTACAACAGATTCAGGTAAATTTCAGCATCACCAAAAGTTCTGGATCTGTTTATATCACTTACAGTGATTTCTTTACAAAGTGTAATTTCTATCTGTTTATGTAGGTCTCTAATTCAGTCACAGGTAATCTAAGTCCTAAAATGAGGCTGTTGGAGAACCAGAAATACTTTAAACGGATTTATTTCTAATTGACTAGATTTCATGTTGATTGTACTCCTGTAAGACCTGATTAAGTGAATTCATTACCATTTATAATTTTATGACGCCATACTTTGGCGATTCCAGCCATAGAAATTATCACAGTCTAATCAGGATATGCAAACTGAATATAAAAGCACTTTTAAAAAAAATAATCTTGATTGAATCATGATATAAAATATTCCTAATAAAAAACTGCATCTCCTGAACTCCAGACATACTACTATCAGTTTCTGCCATTAGAAAGTATTTAGTAAAAGTTCTTCCTAAACGCTCCATAGGTATCGAGCAGCTGCTGATAGAGGATTTCACAGTCAGAAACCTTTGTGATGGCCACCCACATGGGACTGTTTCTCTAGGAATCAAGAGCAGTGATACCATGCCTGAACAGACTCCTAGTTTTATAGAAAACTGGGGGCTTGGGTGAGAGGTACCCTTCGCTTTGCTTAACTTCTTTCTGTTTTGCTGCTCAAATATTTCCACGTGCATTGGCTAATCTGAAGAATTTCTACGCAAAGCTCATTTCCTAGCACTGCTGTTGATGCTGTCAGAGCTACCTATCCCTGCACCTCGTTATAAGAGAAGAGCAACATCCAGGCAGCTCTGCTTACCATGTAATGCAGTTGTGCAGGGAAGGAACTAATTAAGCCCATCATGCGAACCAAATCCTTCAGGACATACCCATTAATGAGATTTACTGAACCCACTCTCTGCTTTGCTGCTTGCAGGAACGAAGGAGGCAGAGACAGAGCGAGAAAAGCCCTCCTATTCATTCAGCATTAATATAAAAGTAGAAATATATTTTGTTCAATTCACACTTTTAAAGGAAAGAAGCATTAAAAAGAGATTTGCCATTAGGGTTTATGTCTGCTTCACGTTCTCCCATGAATTTTATTTAGTCTGCCTCACAGTTGGTTTTTGGGTTTTGGTTTGTTTTTTTTTTTAAACTTGCCATCACTAGCGGTCTTACCTCAAAAGTTCTCCCCAGGCCTTAGTAAATCTAAACTTCTCTCCTCCACATGGGTTTTCAGCCACACATGGAGAGTGACCATTTCTGCCTCTCTTGTGGTACTGGATGCGTTTCAGAGTTTAAATTTCTTACATGCTTTCATTTTTACGTCATAATTTTTTACAACTTCTCCTGCCTCTTCCTTAGGTCAGAGAGGCATCAGCTCCTCCCCAGGTTTTTGTACAAGATTTCGGATTGTGTCCTGACTTTCCACCCAACAGATAGGTCACCAAGGGCTGCTCTCTCCCACCGCAAACCTGCCGCTATCAAAATGCCTGCTAGCCGCATTTCCTACCATTATAGCTTGCTTTTCCTTGCCACGCAGGGCTGGCTCCGCATCTACACGAGGCACGCTAGGCACCAGAGCTGCACCGCCACTGCCTTAGTAGGAGGACGGGGCAAGGCAGGATGGCCCAAAGACCATCTCTTCTTGCAGCAGCACCCAGGCTGCTGACTTGGCTGCCCAGCTCCAGGCTGCAGGGCTGGATCCCCCACCTTCTAGCCTGAGGAAGACTCATTAGATCATAGCAAATCAGAAAGACTACATGTAAAATAATGTTTTGCTATATTAAAAAGAACCAAATATATATGTATATATAATGATAATATTTTGTATATTGTAATAAAGGCTGTTAAGTATATATAGGTATGAAAAAACAAAACAAAAAAACCCCTAACCTAAAGACTCAAAAGCAGAGACTGAGATGTGCAACAAAGACCTATAATAATATTTTTAAGAAATACACAGAACGGGGCTGAAAGTTCCATTTCACTAACTACTCCAAGCACATAAAGTGCAGAGGAGTGTTTACAGCCTATATCAAACATCACTGTCACTGCTGGCTCTCACTATGGAACAGCACAGCGTGCTCAGTCATGAATGTCTGCTTTTCACATCTGCAGTGACTATGACTGCTAGGAATGTAAATGGGAAAGAACGACATTAAAACAAAAAAAAACAAACCAGAAAACCACCAAGACTGAAAAGGTAAGCAAAGGCCTTACACAATCACATCTATATTTCAAACTGTGTTTCAGTGTTTATACATTAAAGCTAGTTACGAGCAACTGTTGTTCCTTGTGCTTCAGACTTTCTTGAAAGGTAGTTCAGCCGTACACTGATGAGGTCTTTCTGTTTCCAACACACAGTTTAGTAGCACTGAGCAAATAATTTCAAAATTGAGCGACTTAAGTTTATTTTCCCGTTCTTAGAATTATTTCACATATTTCCTTTCACAAACCACAATTTCTCACTTCTGTATCCAATTCAAATATATATATCTATATATCTATATATATATATCTCTCCCTTATCGGGGAGCGACAGCGTGGGCTCTGATGGATGATTTTGGTCATACCATAGACCAAAGGCCAGCTTGACTCTTCAAAAGCTAACCACAACTGCAAACTCACTGACACATTTCAGCCAACAAAATATAATTATTCACGTCAACTCAACACACTGTCAAATACAATACTTAAAATGCAGATTTGCACACCTGTTTCTGTACCATTACCTTTCTCTTCTGATTGGCATAAGTATTTATCTTTGACAGTGGCACTACCACAGAAGCAAACAGTCAATTGTTAAATGCCTGATAAGGCAGAAATTTTTGGTTGTACTGGCCTTTCAGGTATACATCTTTTTTTTTGATCCTTCTCTCCTTTTTCCATTTCTACAGACTACTGCTCCAAATTATACTACTTTTTATCACCACACACTTTACGGCAATCCCTTTCACACTTTTTACATAATTTTTGTATTTTCACCCTCCTTCCAGTGCTCATCTAAAGATACTGTTATGACTCACCACCTTATCTTCAGTCTGTGTTCATAATGTGCATTAGTACAGACACCTGCAGCAGCCAATGCAAGAAAACGCACCGTCAGCTTCTCTTGTCACAGAGAAAGTGAGTTTTTTAGTTTTCAGATCATACAGAAGTATCACGCTTTACCAAAGGAAACCTGATTTTAGATCATTGTCCTTTTTGTTCCAGTTTTCTGATTTCTGACTTTAAGGTTTCTATTTATTTTGTAATTATTAGACTGGAAGCAAATAAAATAATTCTAGTTTAAGAAATTGTTTTGCATAAAAAGTTGTAAGTTGTCTCCGGAGTACTACAAAAACTTTTTTAATGGTTTTAAAAGAATCATAGCAAAGTTGAGATTAAAAAAAATTTCAAAAAAATGTAGAGACCAGAATAGAAGCCTTTTTGAATAGAAAACACTGAAAATACAGCAGTCAGATACAGTAAAAAAAATTAAAAAATACAACGAACACGTTTGTTCTGTATCACAAGAGGCTCTACACTGACTCACTACTCCAGCAGTTCTCACCTAATTTAGGACAAGGGCATTACAGTACAAAACCCCAGAAATTCTTTATCCACATCTAACATCAGTTGCAAACTTAAAGAGAACCCATTAATAAATTGCTCCCACAAAAAAAATAGGGTTTTTAACGTGTCTAATACAAGAAGGATTATAACATTAGTCTATCTGCTAGTTCATATTTCAAACACATGCGGTAGGAGGAGGAAGAGAGCTGTTACACATGAGGATAAAAGTTAACTAGATCTGCCAAGCATCTTTACTACAGGCGACGGTTAAGCTGCAAATTCCTCTGCCCTGAGATCATTCTTGTAATCCACTCAACACTGTAAAGCAGGATGAGGAACATTTTCCTTGTTGGGGATCAAGCAGGTTTTTCAAGCATTTTTCATCATCTCTTTATTGAAATACACCTTAGCAGAACCCAGCAAGACACACAGTTGAAGTCCTGGACTGCAACTGTAGGTTGCCCACCTGATCTGAGTAACTTAAATGATTTCTCTACAAAATTAGTTTGGCACACTTACCTTTCAATATACAGGTGAGAGCAACGGTGTCAAGATAATCATCAAAATCTAGTGCTCTCTCATCTCAGATTCCTGTAAAAAATACATAAAGACATAAAGAAGACTGACATGTGGAGAAAGAAATTCAGCGACCTAATGGCCACCCTATTTAAAATCTATAAAGCAGAAATGCTCATGGCACGAAGGGGATTTTGATATGTCAGTCTGCAAGAGAAAAAGGAAGTTTATCTCATTGCAAATTTCCAACATATTCATCATGCTGTAACATAAATATCATGCATAGCTTTGCAAGGGCAGAGCCTGATGTAATTTCACTCACTTCAGAGTGCTTATGGCAGCATTAAGTCACTACTAAAAAAAAATAGGCTCCTTTTGTTATCAGGGAAGACACAATTTCAGGCCAGATCTGATAGAAGGTGAAAGATGCTGCTCTGTCGTTTCCCATGGACATCTTCCTTGATTTAAGTCTTGCCAAAGCAATGAGCGTCCCAGGCACGTGCATTTGCTGAACAACCCAAATCTGAGCAGCAAGATGCTTGTTTTTTCCCCACGTCCACCTGAGATCCAGAAATTAGAGTCTGCTGTTTCCAATGCCCCAAAGAGATTCCCCAAGTGGGCAGACGTGTCCTGAGCATCACAGTCCAGCTCCCGGCAAAGTAAGGGATAGCCTGTAGCTAGCTAAGTGACAAGCTCTGAAGTGTGTATGACTAGGTTCAAATTCTATCGCCTTCACTGATGGACAGAAGTTCATGCTGAAGAAAGTCTTGCCTGACATGTATTTCTTCCTTTTACAGGTATAAATGGAAGGGAGAATCCAGAGATTTCCACTGAGAAAGCAAGTTTGACAGACTTTTTTTACTTTCTGGTGTACAGTACTCCATCAAAAAATAATACTAGATTATGTTACATCTGTTACTTCTAACCACATTAAGAGGTCTAAACAGGCACTCTCTATTAGACACAAGAGAAGTGTAAACCAGTCATGCAGCTCCAGAAAATATACAGAACATGACCATAAGTGAAACTGGAATTACTCAAGGATAATTCTGTGAACATCACTGGCACCGCACCATTTACTCCAATATAAATAAAAACTGAATTCACCTCAAATTCACCCTCCTCATTCTATGCTTTATTATACCCTTCCTGCTGTGCGCATTCAAGTAACAGTTAATGCTAATATGTACACATATACTCAAACATTTAAATATACTTTCAGTGTATTTAAGCGCATTCTTTGACGTATTTTACTAAAAATAAACCTATCTAAAAAGTTTTGAGTAGGAAGACAATACTTACAAATCTGTCTCCAGTACCTGCATAATTCTGCACAACTATCTTTCAGCAACAACAACAAAAAAAGCTATTTAAGGACATTTCCCGCACAGAACTACTGTATTTTGTACCACAGAGAAGTGAGCTGTGTTTGAGATTAAACCTAGTAGGTTTTGCATTTTTAGAGCAGGAGATATAAATACGACCTGCACAATCATGAATGTCACAGGAAAGGCAGGTAAGGAAAGATCATCAGCTGTTTCCCACAAGGCAAAAACCAGAATTCATACAAGTAAAGAAGTCAGCAGATTAAAAGCAAAGCAAAATCAACTAACCTAACAGGTTTCTTAATCTCTGAGAGACGGGATAAACTGCTTCCACTTTTCACAGAATCATAGAACGGTTTAGGTTGGAAGGGATCTTAAAGATCGTCTAGTTCCAACCCCCCCCTGCCATGGGCAGGGACACCTCCCGCTAGACCTGGTTGCTCAAAGCCTCATCCAGCCTGGTCTTGAACACCCCCAGGGACCATCTCTTTTCCATGCACCAGCTTTCAGTTTCTAAATGGATCCAGAGATGGAGGAGGAACAATTACCTGGGACTGGAAATATCCATCACAGATGAAACTTTCCAAAATTGCTCTCGAAGACTGACACATCTGCTCAACATATTCCAAAAACAACCTCTGTTTGTTTTACTAAAGATTTATAACTTGGTCAGTTTTGGATAGATACTGCTAAGATCTACTAAAGGTATATCTGCAGCAATAGCCTGAACCTTAAGCAAATGTTTTGGGACTTTGTTGGTAAACAACACAGATAACAAAAGCAACATAAATGTTAAGAATTAATCTACTAAATACCCCACAAAAATAAAGACTACAAAAACTGACTGCAGGGAATTTTTGCACTTCATTATGGAAGAGAGGAGAATGCCAGCAGTTTGTTCTGTTTGGAGGCCAAATTCTTTTATCTACAAAAATCACCTAGTGGCACGACTCCATTTTGTATTTTGGATGCTAACTTATTTTTCACAGTACTCTCTCAAGCTAACGCTAAGGATAAGAAAATCAACATGAAAAACAGTGGTTTGCCAAGAGCTGGGAAAAGCTCTTTAAATGAGAGTATTTGTATACTGCAAATCCACAGAAAACAAATTAAATGGTGCCAATACTGGCTTCTTAATGAGGCTGGGTGAGGTTACACAGTGGAGAAAGACACTATCGTTGGAAAAGTGAGCAACTGGCCTCTCTTCTGTTTTTGCAAAAGGATTCTCTTAACACCCACATGCAGATAAAAATTACTGAGTCCCTCCTAGATCCTGTTTTTTCCTCTCTTCAAGCACAGGATCAATACAGCAGAAGCTCCTCTTCAACCCAGAGCCTCCAACGCTTCCCTAAATAAATCTCTGTGGCGTGAAATCCCAAGGTACTCGCACATCCCTGGCACTTCCTACTGCAACAGGTTTCCTCTTCCAGACGTTACTTTCACGTGTGGCTGGGCAAGGGAGCATGACCGTGCACCGGCTCATCCCTCAGGTGACACGCCAAACACGACAGGCGACATGCCTCTCCCTCCATGGGAGCTCTAGCATGGGTCTGGCCTATACCTAATCATCCATTTTTAACGTGTTTGTAGGAACATAAAACCATCAGAGTTTCCTGTTCCTTTAAAAAATTCAGCTGACGTTGAGCAATCAATTCAAAAGCCATTGGAAAGCAGAAGGACAGGGATAAGGAAGGGAGAAAAGACTGACAGCATGGTCACATAAGCTACTTTCTTTACCAAATCAATCTAAAAACCGCCAAACCGTTAACTCCAAGCCAAAACAGAGATGAACGGTACGGTTAGTTATTTCCACGTGACTCAGTGCTGTACAGTGAAGAGATGTGACATTTTTGCAGAGTGCAATGTAGCAATAGTAGCTTGGTTCAAGGAGCAGTAGAGCTGCAGCCATGCAGTATTTATAGTTCTCTCTCCTCAGCTTCTTAATGCTGCTCCTTTCCCCCCCGCCGGCAAATTAGCCGGGACGCTGCCTCCCAAACGCAGTGTGCTGCAGCTGCTTCCACTGCTGGAGGAAAGCCTTCTTCGTTGTACCAGCCTGCTGCAGAACAAACATTCCCAAAAAGGACACAGGTCAAATCTCCCCCCAGATTTAGCAAGTTTCAAAATTAGAAATGTTCCGATATTTGTATGAATTGTAACAAGTGAAATGAAAATGTCAAAATTTTCGCATTCCTTTTTTTCCATGGTAATATGTACGGTTAACGAATCTTGTATACAGGAAGATAACCTTGTTCGTGGGCATTTCTCTATGCTTAGGTGCACACCTAGGAAAGTAAAAGTTATTAACTAATAAGAGCAAAGCTCAAGTAAATTCAACTACTGCATAGATAAGGCATGTCTATAAGGTCCTTGGCAGACAAACATGCATTCATTCTGCCCATATTCTGACTCATACAAACACAAGTCAACAAAAATCACACAACCATATCAGCAAACTCGAGTGAATATTTCTGCGTAACTTCTTAACACTATTTCAATGCCAGCACAGCCCCAGTTTCTGCTTCTGAACTGGCTCCCAGCTGACCAGCCAGCTTATCTGCACAGATGTCTGCACAGTCATAGAGAAATAGCAGTCTCTGGAAACTTATGAGGATGGCACAGAAAATGGATATACTGAAACATTCAAAAATGAAGTATTTGGGAGCATGCAGCTAAAGGATTAGCATGTTGTAATTAATACAATTTAAAACAACTTATTTCATTAATTTATCCCTGACTTCCTGAAACACAAACAGCCCTTACAATTGTAATGCTAACACATAGCATCCTAAGTGGTTTCTACATTTTTGTGTACAAAAAACCATGTCATCAGCCTTGAAGATTCTCTTATTTGCACATACTAGCAGCTTCTGAAACCAAAGATAATTTATACGTGATGTCTACAGAATGTGAATACCAGAAGAGTTCTCGTGACTATAGAGCACACAACTCAGTTTAGTAAAAAACTGCTAAAGCAGTTCAGTTACGCTCCATGAAAGTACTAACTGCTGCTTTAACAGTACACTCTTATAATTTATAGAGAGCTGAAGGCACTTTGCACTGTAAGGCTCCAGGCAGTCCATTAGTTTAGTAATACTCAGAGACTCCCAGACGTTCTTAATACTAATAGACCCCAAACACACACGCTGAATTCTGCACTTTTTTCCCATGTTATATTGAGAGATCAAATACTGAGGTAAGTACTAGGACCAAGGCTTGTGTCTCTGGGACATATGTACACGATGGATTCAAACGCTGGTTGAGAGAGACTTAGTAAGCAAACCTGATTTGATTCCAGCTCAGCAAAGAACACAGCAAAGAGCTGAAAAATGAATTTAGCAAGAGAAGAGCTAGCTGAGATTTTGAGAGACCACTATCATCTCATTCTGCCATTATATAAAGCCAGAGCAAACAAAGAAAGTCTGTTCACAAGGTTGAAATGTGAATAGAATCAGGAAAACAGTTCACGGAAGTGGAATAGTTATTGTATTCATCAGAAGAGACCATATTTGGGCATATATTTAAAATTCAGAACAGAAAGAACTCCATATGGACCTTTTTAGAACTAAATATTAAGTCTACAGCTGCTTGAACACTTACTGAAATGAATTCGCATATTTGTGACTCTCTTGGTTTTTTGCTATGCTCGACTACTCTAATCTTTTTTTCCTCAGCAGTCTAAACATAACAGCTTAAATGCTTGTATATTGTGTGATAGCAGAGAATGGTCTTCAAAAATGCCAGATGCTTTGCAGCTTCAGATTATTCACTACTGATGGCAGTAAGTTCATGATAGCAGCAAAAACCCAAGATTTAAATCCTGTCCAAATACAGACAATATAAATGTGTACTGTTAATTTCATATACACTAAAGACACAGAGAACCTCCACAGTGCCACACATTGTCTCTTCAAAGACACATAACAGACATGGGAAAAAGGCAGCATCAAGAATTTGGGCAACAGAATATGCTAAAATGAGACAAGCTAGCACAAAACCAGAGATGTTGCATGTAAGTCAAAGCAGATGTACAGAAGAGACCCCTCAGCCACCCCGTCCTACTCAGGCACTAGGCGGCTTCTTCCAGTCCCCTGGACATAGAAGAAGAAGGAAGACAAGGTGCAAAGTCATGAGCAGGACATTATCCCACCTGTCTGAGCTGTGCTCAGGGTCATCTCACTGGCCAGTTCAACAGACCCAGATCGTTTCCATGACAGGCTCTGCCTGGACCACGCAGCAGCAGAGGACTAAACAAGGGCTATTTTCACTTCCTAGAGTTTTGCACAATGTTCATGACCCCACTTGGACCTGTGTTACAGCTGACTTGACTTTACTGGCCCTTATTAAACCTGTTTCCAAAATACTTAGCAAATTAAACAGTTGTTAGACCTCACTTAGTGGTTTTGACCTGCATGCAAACTGCAGATCTCTTAACACCTTGGGCATGCATAATGCAGAAGAAATAGTGCGTGGGTGAAGTCAAGAGTATATGCAAATCCCTTGCTGAAACTCAATGACACACTTTGTCTTTGCTCCGTGGCCACACAGGCTGCGCACCACTGGCCAGAAGATTACGACTGCTTGCATTTGGAAGCCAAAAGGAGTGTGTCGTGCTATAGCATGAACATATGAAGCAAAATCTTCTTGTGACAGCAAGAGCCAGGAATCTACATATTTGATGAATGAAGCTTGATCAGCCTGAATAAATGTGGAGCATTGTAACCCATTAGTAAACTCATAAGTAAATGAGTAGATACAAATACAAATCTATCGGGATCTGAGAAGTTTCAAACTTCAGTATCTCAAAATAAGCTGAATGTAACCAGCTGATCCGATTTAGGCAGAATTGAGGTCTGTCATACAAACATTCCCCACTTTTAAGTGGGAAACAGTCAGGGGGTTTAAATAGGACAAGCACAGTAACTGGCAAAAATCCGTCCCAAATTCAAAATGCTACTGGGCAGTACTGCTGCCCAAACAGTCTTGCAGAACTTCTAGTCCAACATGTCATTGTGCTGCTTTACACGAGAGATTTCCCAGGCACAGGACCTATAGTAGGCACCCTTAGGGCAAGAGCTTTCTAGATTTCCCTCCTCCTCTCATAATGTGGGACAGCCACAAATTCAGAGCATACCACTCATGGCTGCTGGCTTCTCTAACAGATTACTTAGTGTAGTATAACCTTCATTAAAAAGGTCCCTTTAGGGAAGACAGGAGTCAGGATCAGAACAGCTTGCAAGATATTTAAATAGCAGTTGGATTTCCAAATAGTTGGACTGACAGTCACCTGAAGCAGAGCATGGTTTAACTTATATGATGACGATTCTTGAGACCTATGAGCGTGTCATCAACTAAGGAGAATTCAAATAAGAAGAGACCACATGAAGCAATTTTTTCGCCTGACACTTCATTAAGGGACGATCCGTAGCCGTTAAAAAGACTGCAGTATACACAATACACAGACTGAGCACTAAAGTCAAGCTCAAGAATAAAACATACACTGCCAGCAATCCTTTTCCATTCCCAAAAAATACCTGGATGTCTTGCTAGTAGTCTATGTGAAACCTATTCAACGCCTATCTTCAATATTTCTAAAATGAAATATTTTCACTCCAAAACGTAAGCTTATGGAGACTCATATTACTAGGAAAGCCATGACATATAAAGAATAATGTAATTCCAAACAGCTTAAATTCTGAGTTTATGGTAATGAAACAAAGACTAGAATCAGATCCTGCATTTTTGTTGCTTGTTCGTAGCAGGTTAAAAAAAAAATAAAATGTTCAGTTACGGAAAGAAAAATACCTCCTTCCTATGCTTATCTAAACATAAAATGGCAATATAATTAAAGTAGTAAGTATTACTGCAAATTATAAGCAATCAGTGATGAAAGAAAAATGTGTCATCCTCAGTTCATGGCTCATAATTATTTCATTTCCCGAATACTGCAAAATCCATGATAACTAATAAATAATAAAAGCTTTTTGAAAAGCCAGAAGATGCTCACCTTGGATGTAATTTTTCATGTAACTCATCAGATCTGCCCAACTCAATGAAGTCAATCCTAAATTTTGCACTGCAAAATTTCTCCTCTTTCATTTTATGAGAAGGTGGACAACTTTGAAACTTACATGCACAGAAAGACTTGTACCCATTTTCTACCTACACCTGTAACTGGATTTTGAGTCTAAACTCAAACGAAAGCCTATCAAATGTATTTAGTAAACAAAAGTGGACTGCTTGTTTTTTAGACTTCAGCACATTCAAAGGGTTGTAAATGTTACCAGCTGTTGACCAAAAAGACAAAAAATATTTTCAAGAAGTGAATGAAATCCAAAGATTACGGTTACCTAAAAGGAAGAAACAGCCTTAATCTACTCAAACTGGCAGAATACTGTATTTAGCATGCTTTCAGCAGTCCAGATGGCTCTTTTTTATTTACGTGTACCATCTAAACAATCATTGCTGCATTGTGGAAACACTTGTTATCGTTTTGACAACAGGAGGGAGATTATTCCCCCCCAGTTATAAATCACAAATCACTGAGGGCAGCTGCAGCCTCCATTTCTTTATCATTCTCCTAAAGACAGGAATTTTAGTGAAAGATGGGAATTTATTAACTTTCCTGGCTGAGCTGTGGTAAGTGAAGAGGGATGAAAGATGGAGTAACGAAAGGGGAAGAAACCAGAGTTGTGGCTGACCTGTGCAAGGAGAGCCAACTGGCTCAGAAGGAAATTATTCAACTGCCAGGTGGTGCCTGCAACTCCAGTGGTGTGAACACACAGGTCGATCCACTCCCATTCAGTTCAGCTTACNATCAGAAGAAATAAACTAGCTTATATCATGCTAGCAGTATTTAAAGGAAATGGAAATGCAAGACGAAATGCAGCGATATATTTCAAATAATTTGATCAACTTGTCATGGAAGATTAAACTGTTCTTATTAAAAATACTATGACAGCCATGTCAATAATAAAGAAAACATTTGTGCCAATTTAAAATTCTGTTAAGGTGTAGCAAGTAAATCACTATGCATATAACAAGCTACAAAGGTTAAGAGCTGCTGATCTCAAGAAAATTCATCAGGTCTAATTAATCTGACGGTGCACAGTCTCTTCGTTGAGAAAATGACAAGCAAAACAAACTAGGAAAAGTGAAAACCACACAAAATACAAGTTTTTCAGTTTATCCCAGATCACCAGGGATACATTTTTCTCATTCCATTAACATTGTACAGGGAAAGATGCCCTTCAAATGAGCAGTGTGTGAGCCTTTCCCTGTAGGAGATTTCAAGCAGGCTCCTGGAGAGAGTTTGCCTCCCCAAATGCAATCAGTCAATTCAACAGGATCTGGGATGGAGCTTCCTGATCCAGCCTTGGATTTACTTGTGAAATGTGGTGAGCTGGAAGGGAACCAGATGAGGAAATAAAAACACAAGAAAACACGAGCCTCATAATGTGCTATGAGCATAGTTTACAATGAATGAGACTTAACAGCTTAAGTAGGTATCGCAAGTAACAAAACATTCCCATGAATTTTTTGAGCTGCCTAAATGGGATTATCTCCATATATGCTGGAGAGTATTCAACAAGATTAGACTCATTTATAACACAACGCATGTTTATGTGCTTTAACACAGCAGATATGTAGAGTGGAAGCAGATCTTAGGCATCTGTACCAACAACATATTGTCTTTTAAATGAATAGTTTTACTCTAGGATAGGATTCTCTTCTTTCCCTTATGAAAACAGATAGCAAACAGGTTCAATGCAACTGGAAGCACAACAAATGGAAGAATACAAAAGCTTTCCACAACTTACAAATTCATAAGTCTGCACATTTTGGATAGTCACATGCAAGCGATGCGTTAAGATCACAATCTCAGTTCAAAACAACCAGGTATCAATTTTGAGTCTCATTAATAACCCATCATCCCCAGGGAAGTCACTGTTCCCATGCAAACACATCATCTCTGATAAAAGGATGGGAGAAAGGAGAATAAAATTGACAGATGTACACAAATCTCAGTGGAGATCTCAAGTAAGACGAATAAAACCCATGCCAATCAACCAAATTATGCAACGCTTATTTACTTGTGCTGAAATTACACTGAAATTTTCATGACAAAAGAATTACACCAGGAAAAGAAACCCCTAAGAAGGCAGCCTCTGACATTTTATGAAAAGGACACTTGACTCCAGCTGTGTCCAGCTGAGCACCTGCGCTGACTCCCCCTCGTAACATCTCAGGGATAGTGTTACCTGCGTTTGCACACCATTCCTGATAGTAATACATGAGCTTTGGACTGGTGTCTCAGCGATGCACTGGTTTTACTCTCTGCAGTAAGGCTGTTGCACTGGTGCCGAGTTCTGGCAGGCAGCTTTGCACCCATCTGTCCCGCCGCTGCCCAGTTGCACCTCCTTCACATGGAGAGTGCGATCCCTAGCCCTATCTGGCTTTTTGGTAGTTACGTGCCTGGGCAGACACGGCTGTGTACACCCCATATGATAACTTAGCCCATTTATTATCAAAGTATTAAATTTAAGGTCTGCTGACTCGGGTGCTGCAGAGAAGTAAAAAATATTGTCCCTTCTCTGAACCACCACAGAGACATTTAGCACATTAATGGAACTTCATTTATTAATACCAACAAAGCATCTGAGCCACGGATATAAAATTCTTGCTCTTGTAACATATTGCAGTAAATGGAGTTACACCAGGCACCAATTTGTTTATTCGTTTGGATTTTCCAGTAAGGATCTACTGCACAGAACGCCAGCTATTATTTCCACAGGGGATTTATTCAGCACTGTATCCCTACTCACAGTATGAATGGAATTTAGGGTCTTCAATTTTTACAAACTTGGATTCATCTAGAATATAGAAAGTGTAAGTACAATTAAAGAAAGCACATAAATTTTTCCGTAACTTCCAAATATGGGTGATGCTGCTTTTTGTGATATGTTTCTTCTATTCACAGCTCATTCCCTTCACTGGTTTTAGCTGCCTATATACAGGTTAGTCTTGTCCATGTGCCCTAGTTTTGTTATCCACAAATTTGGTTTTTTAACCCCATAAATACTATGAAATAATATGAGATTAGAAAATTTATCCCCAAAATATAAGGTATTGAAAAAGTCATATATACCTATAAAAAGACACTCAGTTACTACAGATCACTAAAACAGCTCTCCAAATATGTAGCTGACTATATGGAGAACTGACCTTCCATGCAGAAAAAATAAATTTTAATATGCCCCAAAGCAGTATATGGCCATGTAGCCTGTTAACTGAATTCAAATATTCATTTACACAGAGTACTTGTAAGCTCTGTTTGAGCGATCTTTAACCTGAGAAACAGAGTATTTTGATTCAAATGCAATCTCAGACAGAAACAACCCTTCCCTTCCCTTCCTCCCCCTGAAAATACAAAGTGTGTGTCTGTCAGGAATTAAGAAAAGCTAACAGTGCATGATGTCACCCTGACCTAAGCTACAATTCCAAGGTGCACCACAGGCTTAAGAAGAAAGAAAGAAAAAAAAAAAAAGTATCTGGAACTGTGAAGAGCACATTTGTGCGTGTGAAATATAAAAATTTGCTGAAAGATGGATATTGCTTCCATTAAGAAATTCTTTAATCTCTAGGTGACCAAGTACACTTTTCTGGCTACGTTGAAGAAATAAATAAAAGCAGGGAGCACAAAACAGCTGTAAAAGACAGTATTGGCAATAATGCACAGAGTGAGATCTGAGCAGCCTGACCTCTCTGAGCTATCCTGTGGGATTCCCAAGACGGCTCTTCCTCTAAAGAACAGCTCTGGGTCCTATTTCCTGCAGGGAAGGAATCACTAGCTGTCCACGGAGCTACATCAAATAGCAAAACTTACATCACAGAGTGTTTCCAGCTTAACGTTCAACAAGGTCTAGGAGAAATCAGAAGGGAGGAGAGAAGCTGGCTGCAGGGAGCGGCAGGAGAAAGTGATGACTGGGTAAGAAAATGGCAGATCGAATATGAAGTTGATAAATATGAAGTGACACGGGCAAAAACAGCTCTACACATACAGCAATGGAAATTGAGCTAATTACTGCCATTCAAGACAGACAGTATTTTGCAAATGTCAGTTTTATGCGCTGCATTCCTAACTAGAATATTAGGAAAGAAATAAAGAACAAAAAGAAAGATATTAAGTGATGTTATAAATACGTGAAATGCAGGTCCTGGCCCTATGCTTTCCCTGTCTTCCTCTTCTTCCTCCCAGACTTGAAAGGGCTAGGGTGGAACTCGAAAAGATACAGAAAGTTGGCCAAGAAAATAAATATATAAAACAGCTAGCATGCACAAGAGAAAAACAATGTATTACAACTTTTTAAGCCTGAGGAAAGTTTACTGAGAGGTATGTACCATCATGAGTGCCTGGAGAAAGCAAATACAGTACTTAATACCTCCTCTAATAAAAGGAGTAAGAAACAGCGAGTGAATCTCACAAGCTCAAAACACACCATGAAGCTGAGGAACTCACTGCCACAGGATGCCACCAGCCACTGAAGCTCAGCATATGTTCAAAGTGCAACTGAACACATTCCTGGAGCAAAGCGCATCAAGGGCTCTCAAGATACTGCATCACTACCTCAGTGAGATTACGGGCCATAGCTTCAGCTGGGGGAGATACCATGAGCATTATGGTAAAACCATGAATCTAACCTATCCAATGTTATCTAGTCAAAATCTGGTTTGGTACCACATTAACAAGCCCACCTGCCATGGCCCAGTTTGGCCATACCCTGCATTGCAAGTCTTCTCTGTCTCTCTCCATCCACCTCCCACCTCCACTTCACCTTCCTCACCGGCACTGTGATGTGAGTGGATGCTACCTACACGGCATCTCAACTCCAGCGGGTCACGTCATTATACTTTCTTATTGGTATTATGAACATTATAACATGACCAATCACAGACAAATCAGAAGAAGTTAATACGGCACTGAAAAGGAGTACAGAGAACATTCACTGGCAATACATTTTGCAGGACACTTGCATGGAAATCATAACTACCCGATGATTAGTAGGAAACAGAAAAGTGAATAAACTGGATTGAGGGAAAAACAATAAGGATTATGTTTATAGGAGTATTTTTCAGCTAAATCTTTAGAGGGCAAATCACATGAGTAACTTGCATGCCTCATTAGTACCGATAAATGCAAACACAATAGTACGCAACCCAAATTAAGTATCATCACTAAGTGCTAACGGAATCAGTTGTTAATGACCTATTAGCATCATAATTAGCAAATTGGATATTTATGCTTATTATCTATCGTTCAATTTGCAAACAATATTTTTAATAGCTTGTAAAATGTAACATTATCAGTAAGAGTCCCACCTGAAATGTAACATTTTCAATTAAGAGATTACTGTGTTTCCCCATAATGCACTAAGGTTTACTTTCGGAGCTCCTAGATGCTTTGAAAACCTGCTATCCATTGAGACATTGTTTCATAGAGAGAGAAGAAATAAAAAATACCAGATTCTTTTCTCCCCAAAAAGTGCAATTCTTAAGTGTCTTCCAACAACCGGTATGCTGGCAATGCTTTGTTGCCAGCATTGACCAGCTTTCCTTACCACATCAAGCAGAGAACTGCAAGGCTGAGGTTGATACATTCCCCAGTTCCACAGTATTCAGATGTCATGTTCAGATAGCATTAGTGGAAATCTTTTTCCATCGTTCCAAGAAGACTTTTACCTTTATTAGAAGCTTCATCTTGGTAGTCGCATGCTACAAAGCCTATACAGTACAATATCCACAGTACAAAAATTTACTTTATCTGTTTTAAACCAATCTACCAATTTCAACTAGAAATCTCCATTTTTAGCTCTCATGTTGCAGAACTCAATGAACAACAGTTCCACGTATACTTAATCCACCCCTTACATGATTTTGTAAACCTCAGCTCTTTCTCACTCAGCCTTCTCCTCTCCAAACTGAAGCCACAGCTTCTTTATTCTCCCTTTGTATCTCATCCAACTCCAATACATCCTTCATGAGATGCAGACATAAATAGCATTAAAGAATCATGTCACACTAAGTGTTTACATAGCAGAAAAATGATGCCCTCGGTCCTCTTCTCAGGACCTTATTGTTCATGCCTAACACAACAGAGACATCTGAAAATTAAAACCAGCATTCTTTAAAATTAGAACTTGTATATCATAATTCAGCAGGTATTGGTATGCAATCCATCCCTCCATGGCATAGCTGACGCGCAGACATCTGAGACCCTGAGAAAACAAATCACGTACCAACGTGAGTTCACTGAGTCACTGTTCTGCATGCAGGCTATATGACTGAGCTTTAAATAAACCCCCTGAAACACAAATGCTCAAAGGCCAGAATGGGACATATGGCAGTGTATTTGCCCTATTCTTAAAGTCTTTCCCTAAGCATCAAATACTCATCCAATACAGACTTTTTTAAAAAAAAAAAACAACTACTTTTTCTCATATTGATTGCACTATATAAACTGCTTTAAACAATGTTATCAACATCCCTGTGAGGCCTTTTGCTGCTGAAGGACCACACAGTTGTATGTGAATGATGCAATTCGATGATTCAGATGAGACTTTCAAGGTTTTGTCTACGCTTCCCTCAAACCTCAAGTATATTATTATCATCTCAAACCTATATAACCTAATCCCCTATTACAACACTGATCACCTCTGTTCATCCTTAAAATAAAGGATACAGTTACAAAATATTTGAATTGTTGCTTATTAAAGGACAGCCAGTGCTTGTGACAATCCCTATAAGCAGGTCTAATGCAAGTATCCTCTAGCTACACACTACCCTTTCTTCTTGCACGGTTTAAGTCAGCGTAAGCCCAGAAAGTTCAAAGGATGATAATGTTTGACTTTCAGCTTCATCGCTCTTTGGCTCCTCTAGCTCTAAGACTGTTCTGCAAGGGAACCAGTCCTACTCCTTCCACACACACCCTGCCCCAAGCCCTGTCTTTCTCTTTCCCATACTTGCCTGGCCTGAAGGTTTTTACAGCCTCTGCTTTTAACTGCTTGTTAAATTTCGGTTGAGAACTTCGTTTGCAGCTTCTTTTCAGGAGTATGCCAGTAGAACTAAAATAACATTTACTTTGGTAGAACTTAAAGTCAGCAGAAGGTCTTCTTCTGCATACTTCTCTGATCTTGAGTTTAAATGTACTACACAAAAACCTTGTACCTTACTAATGCCTGATTTGGGGATCATGGTCATTACTGTGGCTTGGGAGGCAATAGTTTAAAAAATAAAAAGTTTCCCAATTCACATAACTGTCAGTTGCTTACATATAATTTAATTTCACTGGTTTTGAAACACATTTCATTTCATTCTTTTCAAGACATTGAAAACAACTGTTCTTAGGCCACTGCACTCTCTTCTTTTTACAGAAACCTAAGCACGGACCACCTTAATGATGTTATTTAGGAGACGTCACTGAACGGTCCTTGGGGCAACATGTTCCATCATGACCTGAGAAATCACGACAACCTTTGCAATGGAAGAGAAGTACATGGAAATGTAATTTCAAGCATTCCAGTGAGTTTTATATATTGCCAGAAGTGACAATACCAACATTCTCTCCCTTTACCTCTGAGCAGCTCCAGCCAGGGAACACAGACATCCTGTTGGCATTCATCCGACTAAACAACTGATCGGCGCATCTAGAATATTTCGTAACTACTTTAGTGAATCTTCTGAAAGCATTATAATTCAGCGAGGCTGCTGGGAATTTGCCACACACTGTCATTTTTAAGAAAGCCTGAATTAAAGGCGTGTCCCCATTATCAGCCAGTCCATTAATTAAATCATCCACATCCAGAAACTAGGGCAGGAATTTATACCCCCCTGTTCCAGACGACCCAGTCCATACCAGGTACATCCTGACTCTTGAAAGGATGCTGGGTCTACATGTTCTTTTGACAAAATGCTTTGCACTAGTGAACAAGTGATTTTGGTCTTCCTCACACACGCAGGTGAATTAATGAAGAAATTTTGGAGAAACAATTAACTGATTATCATCTGCAGAAAAAAACAATGTGTAACATTCAGTGAATAAATTTCTTCAGGAAAAATAAATTCAATCACACTTTCTCAGCTTCATAAACTATTTTCCAGCAAGCTTTAGCTGACCATTTCAGGCAGATCGAATACCAGGCAATTTAGGGCCAAACAGACATCGAGAAGGTGTTTAGTGCGTTCTCTGCCCCTGAAAGATAAATAGACCTAGGTATAACCCAGCAGGTATCTCTTACTTGTTCTTACAAGTGTTCAGTGACAGAGCTTCATAAGCTCTCTCAGAAGTCTGAAACTAAAATAAGCATTAACAAAATAACCCTTACAGATACAGGTAGAGTACAAGGTGTGATATCCACTGTACCAGCCACTCAGACTTTCACGTGGCAGGAATATCAAGTATAAAAGATAGCCATGAAGCGAAAATGTACAATTGTTTTTTCCTGCAGCCAACTGCAGCCAATATCTATGGTTACCTAATAAATTTGCTTCAATGGTTACATGACTGTTTTTCTAAATGTATGATCGCATTCAAGTATTTCATATGAATTTATTAATTCATTTTTAAAGAATATTAGTATGGTTTGAACTGAAAAAATTATGCCCAAATTTTTTTACAGCAGGGTTGTACATAGTGATTACTGTCTCCAACTCTGTTGCTGTTTGTTGGGGTTTTTTAATATTACATTTAAGCCAGACAGCTTTCAAGGCATAATCTTGTTCACTCTTCTGGTCACCAGTTACATAGATGCCTTTCAGAGGTGACATATTTAAAAGTTTGTATATGTGATGCTTCTCACTCTACAAACACTTCAAAATCATAGTTACTTACAGAGAGATTACAATAGAATAAACTGGGGTTTTTTAAAAAAAAAAAAAAAAGAAAGAAAAAAACTCCAAAATTTCCAAACTGAAAAGCTAAAGCTACCATCTAGTTCAAGCAGTTAAAAAAATAAATAAATAAATAAATAAGAGGGAGATTAAAAAGTAAATTTCAAAGTGAGACTTGACAGAACTGGAAAGAAGCTGAAACACTGAACAGTAATTTCATTAAAAAAACAAATCAGCTATAGCCAAATGCTAAGAGGGGTAAGAGGGAAAAAAATAAGAACAAAATATTTTGCAACAACGTTGTGGAGCAAGGCTTGGGTTAACCATTACACCAATATGCAATATAAATTATAAAAGGCCATTAATTAGACTATACTTCATGGGACAGTTTTACACTTCTAGATGACCAATAAGGAAATGAGGACCTCAGCACGATATTATTTTCAGTTTAGATTAAAAAGTATAGAATCTTAGGTATCAATAAATACGAATATAATGAATATACTACTACACATGTTTTTCACTACGAGATACTCTGTCACTCTGAACAAAAACGGTAAGCATGAATAAACTGCACAAAAAAAGTCAGTATGAGTTGTCTGCTCAAAGTGTATTATCGAGAGCCGGGAACATTGTTAAACTGCTACACTCAGCGTAACTAGCATTGTATTTTTGTCCCATCTGGTTTGGCAAGTAAGGGAGCTTTGCAAAATGGGAAGCAAAAAGTAGTTTGATTAGTTTAATTTCATGGATTTTTACACCTTCTTTGTTAATCTGAAGTCTCATGTGACAGAAGTTTCATAGAAATCCACAAAGTTTTAGTCCAGGTTTGTTGACAGAAAAGAAAGTTGTACCAAATAGGTGGATTACTACAGGAGACAAAATTTCAAGGAAATGTTTAAGTTTTCAGTCGAACTTTAAAAAAGGCTCCTTTTTCTCTTTTCTGCCTTTGAAACATATGGAAGGTTTTTATTTCAGCAACTCATTACAAATGAAGATCATGTCCTCAATAGAAGGAAGGCAGAAAAGACATCAGGTACAAGAACACTGTTGTATACAGACATTTGGGGTTAGAAATATAACCCATTGGAAACCAAAGAAAGAGTGACACACTATGATCCAACTCCATGGGACAGAAGCCACTGCACTGACATCACACAGCTGTGTGGGAGGTATCACTCTTCCCGGGAGAAAAACTGAAGAACGGTGTTACTGGAATATCATAGGAAGGGGAACAGGAGAAAGGAGAAGCATAAGAAGCAGAAAGAAATTCTTGACTGTGAGGGTGGTGAGGCACTGGCCCAGGTTGCCCAGGGAAGCTGTGGCTGCCCCATCGCTGGAGGTGTTCAAATCCAGGCTGGATGAGGTTTTGAGCAACCTGGTCTAGTGGGAGGTGTCCTTGACCATGGCAGGGGGGTTGGAACTAGATGATCTTTAAGGTCCCTTCCAACCTAAACCATTCCATGATTCTATAAAAAAGCAAAATACTACCCTGAATTATTTTTTGTCATATGGATCTTTTAGAGATCTTGATATATTTTCTTCCATGTGGCATTTAAAGACTGCTTCACAGTGCTTGCCCTTTGCATTAACGCTTACAATTTCGAAGTCGGTTCTGGGGTGGCATAAATAACTGACTTCAGCAGAGATGCTGACACCAGCTGAGGATCTCAAAGGATGTAAAATAAACACTTTTGTTCCTCAAATGTTTTTCATGGGTTTTGAAGTCTAACAATTTCACATTGCTTTATACTGCACATTTTACAGATGACTGAAAAGCTAAGCAGCATTCACAGTGATACAAAAATGTTTCTTTTTAAACCTGACTGTAAAAGTGCTAGGGCCAGAGTAAAAAGCAGAATTTGTCAAAAGCTCAGTTCTTCCACGATAGCATTTTCAAATATTTGTTTAGGTGTAATCATCGCTATCAGGTAAACACCATGCTGATGAGAAGGCGACACACGCTTTTCTGGCTCGTGCAGCAGGAGCATTTTAAAAAAAAAAAAAAAAAAAAGTTTTAATTCTGTAATGCTTTTTCATCAAATGGAAAAAATGGTAAGTTCAGTTCAGTTTTGCAGGTGGTGGTCGTGGTAAGCTGGCAGACATCAGAGGACAAACCATACAGATGGTATGGAGTGACTATCAGCAACAGTGGGAGTGATAGGAAACCTCGAAACTAAGGTCAGGAGGAGAGGGACGGGACGGCTGCCTCTCTGTCACCAGCTCTCACCCCTCACACAGTTGTAACTACACAGAGGACAGCACGGGCGAGATCTCAGACTTACAGCTGAGAGAAAGGAAACAGAGAAAAAACAGCATCCACGGGTGCAAGACAACTTCTGTGGGGTGAAAGGCAAGGAGGGATATTTGGTGCTGACCTTGAGACTGCTCCTCCCTCACGTGAGAAACCTCTTCCACCTGGTATGACCTTACCTCATGTCCGAGAACGGAGTCGTTTGTATGGCGGCTGGTGCCCACGAAGGCAAACCTGCAGACCGTGTCTCCGTCCTGCTGGGCTTGTGCTTTCCAATGGGAAGCAGATTCATCAAAGTGGATGTAACAGGGCTGAAAGTGAGAAATGAGAAAAGCATTAAATTTCTGTGGGCTGTTGACTTCCCAAGCAGATTTCAGGCCCATTTCAGAGAGAAGACAATAGGGAGCAGAACAGCCAGCCTTCCACCTGGAAGCTCCTCAGATCCTCCCCTCTCAAGCCAGAGGGTCATCAGAGCACAAATGCAGACCTTGATGGGATACATCAGCCAGGTCTGCCATCCCTGCAAGCTCAGGCAGGAGACAGAAACTTGCCCTTGCAGAGATGGCTGAGCCACACGGAAGGAAGGGCTCTCCAGAAGGACTATTCTCTGTTCAACACTGAAGGCACTTAAACCACTGAAGTTAGGTGAAACCAAACCGCCCCTTAATTCAATGTATTTTAAAGCAGTAAAGCCCTGCAAGCCGTTCAGTGCAGGCCACAATTTTGCTTTGGTTCCTGGCTCTGCTTTATTATGACAGCAGGCAGTGAAAAAAACAAAAAGGTGTCTCTTTGCTTGAGTCCTCATCTAGATCCCTCCTCTCAGCAACCCACAGCTGACACATCTTGCTGATCCTAATAGGAATTACATGCTTATAAACAGCAACTGCCTGCAGTAGACAGGTAGACAAGCCTTGTATACCAAACATTTCCATTTAATTTTAAATTTTTCAAATTTTGCAGCTCTAATCTGAACAGCATATCAGTACATGATAAGAGAGGGGCAATGACTAAGCTGAACTAGGTTCTTTGGGTACACATCAACTTGTTGCTCCCACAGCCATTCCAGCTTGTGAAAAAAATATATAAAACAATCAAGGATAAAGTTAAAAAAAAATAACTGGCCAGCAATCACATTTCTTTTTATTATTGCTAGGAAGAGACAATGGCTAACAAAGGATAGTGACTATGAGTAGTAGGAAAGGGTACCATCTTCTTGCCTGTGTTTTTCAGGCTATAATATGCCTCAGAAAATCCTATATCAATATTTCCTGGAGAAGACAGAAATTGTACAGTCCACTGCACTGATGGTAGGATCATTCTGCAGTCTTACTAAAGTAATGTATAATAACAAAACTAATAACAATATACTACACCAAAGTCATGTCCTATGAGAATATTGTCTAATTGGATAGATATCATTTAAGAGAGACATAATGTTTCATATAGCTACAATCATTTATAGTGTACTTAAAAATCTATTTTCCGAAATGATGGCTACAGATATGTATACACGCTAGACTAAATTAATGGGCCAAATTACTGAGCTTGCTACAGTGATGGCATGCTGTAAGGGGAACCTAATTGGAAAGCAGCTGGTCTAAAAGAGCTAGTGGAAGATTTCCACAGGTCAGTTACCTGCCAGTTTAAAATTTACTCTCACTGCTAATATTGAAGCTGTAAGGTCATGTCCTGGGAGTAACCCAAAGGCTAGCAAGGGGCACAAGTTTTATTACACTCCATTTTTCATCAGATCAGGTCTTTTGAAAGTCCCTCTCCAGAGGGCAGGTGAGCGGTAGCGGCAGGCATCCGATTCCTCCTTCCCCATCTGTGGCACAGCAGTGGGGCACGACTCAGGTGGGAATCCTTCCGGTTTCATAACTTCATAAGGGGCATTATATGGTGGAGGAACTCAGTGCACTCTTTGTGATTAACTGAAAAAAAATCTCCATCTGTTACAGTGGTCAGTAAAACATTCGAAAATAGGGGGGGAAATGGGAAAACATTAACACACAACAATTTTAACCAAAATGTGACTGTTAACTAAAATGCAACACGGTTTCCAGTGACAGGCCCTATTCCCATCACTCTCTTTCACTGGAAAAGAAATTAGGAACGTCAACATAATTCACTAACTGCACATCACAGCTTCTGCCATCAGCCCTCCTTTCAAAATAGGTTGATGGGATCTGAACACAGGTTTTTTCTCATTGCAAAAGCATCTTTTTGTACCCAGAAAAGTCTCATCTCAAATTCTTTAATTATATGCCTAGTTTAATTACAGACTATATTTTGGTTAAAAATTAGATTGGAGACAGTGTACAACGCACTGTCAGTGACACCTTAAGCTACCAAGAGAACCAGTTCAGATTTCTTACTAAAAAAAAATTCTGAGAGGGGACACTTAAAACATATCCCAAGAAGAGGCAAGCAACTTTGAGTCTTTTACACCTAAGTCAACATCATAGACTTTCAGCAGCAAAATTGACTAATTGCAACTTTTACAGCTAATGAAGAAACTGAACATCAGTTCAATCAGAAATGCAGAAAGCCAAAGGGTGTATAAGAAGTAAAACTAAATTTGGGAAAGAATTTTACATTTCTTACAGGTTGGGAAACGGAGGCATTACTTTTCACCAGCAACAGAGATTCTTTTACCAGCAGGATTAAATATATGACATTTTAAGAACTTTTTCTAACACTTCCCTTGTTGCCTTTTCCATTGATTATTTTTACCCATACATCCCACGTTAAGGTCAGCAAACACTTTCTCCCTTATTATGATTAACATAATGCAACACCTTAACTGTGATAGGCTTCATTCTTGGTCATATCTCTCCATCTCTACTTCTCTCCTTCCTTAATATCTGTCATCTTTGTTCTTTTTTCTCATCTACCCTTTTTTTTCCGCCTCAGTACTCTAGATGGGCTTCATTCTAGCTGGTACATCAGTGATCGTTGGCTATTGTAAATGATCCAAAACCAAATCTCCCTACCCAAGACTTAACAATGTGAAAGGATGAC
Source organism: Burhinus bistriatus (assembly GCA_013397275.1). NCBI lineage: Eukaryota > Metazoa > Chordata > Aves > Charadriiformes > Burhinidae > Burhinus > Burhinus bistriatus. The sequence continues at coordinate 115,072 of VYXH01009138.1, read as the reverse complement.
CTGCAGAAGTCACAAACTATTCAAGATACACAGCCACTTCTTGCATCCCCAGGTAAGAATCATGACGGTGGAATGACTGGAAGATTTAAAATATTTATATTGCAGTGTTAACACAAACTAAAGGAGGAGTATCTTGATAATCAGAATAAGGACTGTTGAACATATTCTGTGTTATACTCTACTGATTAAACTTTAGATTTAAAGCTTAAACTGCTGGTTTCAGAGCTTCACAGTCTCAGTGTTGAACATAAAAACAGCGTTTAACTAACTGTTTTTCTAAGGTTTGCTTTCAAAATTTACACAGAGTAAATATCCTCTATTTGTAATTGAAAGGATGTTAGTCCCAGTACTGTATTTACATAACTACTGCACCCTCGTTACAATTCTCCAATTTTGACAAGTACTCACTCTGCTGATATTTTGTCAGTAAAGTTTAATTAAACAAAAAGAATGCGTGCACTATGAATCTGAAATTGCAATGATGAACGGGTGTACGTGGCTAAGTATAACAGTGTTACCAAAACCTAAATCAGAAACATTTAGAATCCAAACATATGAATAAAGTGGTTTAAATCAATTAGATACGACAACCCCTTCTAAATGAACGTGGAATAACAATTTCGGAAGAATGATGCCATAAGTCCTGAACATTACAGCTACAGCTTTACTAGTAAACAAAATAGGCCAGAGATTGTGTATTCTGCTTAATTGCCTGCACTCTCAGTAGGGTGTTTTTTGCCCACTCACCCCGGGATCCCAGAGAGCGAGCGCATGGGCACGACTTGGGTGCTCAGAGACCCCAGGATCCATCCGTGACAGACAGTCTGGTCACTGCCACTGTTTTGGAAAGAAAGCGAGATCAGGTGTGCAGGAGGGAGCTGTGCCATGCCATTTGGCCTCAGGGATGGAGAACAGCCACTGGCCTATTTTATTTAATTGCAAAGGCATGGTCTCTGGTGCCTCTAAGAAGGTGTTGGCACACAACACTTACTGCCTCGTTCAGCATCCCCTCATTAAGCATCCTATTGCTCAACCATGCATACCTATCAAGAACCTCGCAGCATGCTCACACTGCTGAGCACAATGCACACTTCCCCATATGCTACAACAGACCCCTACTCACAAGAAGAATAAATGGTCAAGAATGAACATGGGTGCACCGCTCTCCTCCTATGCTTCTTTCCATCAAAAAGACACAGTAGCCTAGTTGGTTTCTAAAAACTTAGCTGGTTTCCAAAAAAAAAAAAAAAAAAAAAAAAAAAGGAGGGGGGGGGGT
>VYXH01009138.1:23765-108049 GCA_013397275.1 Burhinus bistriatus | reverse complement strand
GCCGAGCGACGAGCGAGAAGGGACAGGCGCAGGGCAGCCGCCCCGCTGAGGGGCTGCAGGGCCGCCACCGCAGCCAGCTCGGCGAAGAGCCGGGCGTGAATACCACAGCCGACGCGGGAAGTTAAGAAACTTCTACTGACACATTGATTTCCTAGAGGAACGGAAGGTGTCAGGCTCGACCCGTGAGAAGGACTTGNGAAGGCTCCAGGGAGACCTTCGAGCCTCTTCCAGTCCCCAAAGGGGCTCCAGGAAAGTGGATCAGGGAGTGGAGCCAGAGGATGAAGGGGAACAGTTTTAAACTAGAAGAGGTGAGATTTAGATTAGACATTGGGAAGAAATTGTTGACTGTGAGGGTGGTGAGACACTGGCCCAGGTTGCCCAGAGAAGCTGTGGCTGCCCCATCCCTGGAGGTGTTCAAGGCCAGGTTGGACGGGGCTTGGAGCAACCTGGTCTAGTGGGAGGTGTCCCTGCCCATGGCAGGGGGGTTGGAACTACAGGATCTTTAAGGTCCGTTCCAGCCCAAACCATTTTATGGTTCTATGAGATCCAAGCGTGGGGTACGCAGTAGGGACCACAAATCTCAAGCTGAGGGGAAATCCTGGATGGAGATGCGGACACAGATGCAGTGGGGAGCACACAGACAAATGCATGGGACTTGCTGATCTCACGCACTCCCATTTCTCCACACCTTCCCAGACATCACACATCTGCATCCAGGTGCACGCATCTGCATCTGGCTCGACAGGTAATCCCAAACACACCACAGCTTGTCATGGCATGGGCTGAATCTCTTAACAGCTCGCTTTGGTAAACACTCATTTCCAACTAGGATCACTGCCAAGCCACTGAAAGGATTTCGAGACGTAAGAACCATAGTTTGAGTCCTTGATGGATACAACAAAACTAGGACCAGTACTTGCTAAAATGTCTTTCTAAAAACGCCTTATCTTTGGCTCTTTTTATCCCCAAACGCAAACACCACCAATTTTGAATCAGTAATGCCGCTTAGTGCAAATTTCAAGTTACCCTGTGCAAGAATATGGATTTTAGACCACTTGAAGGAGTCAACCCTTAAGGCACAGTGCCACACTGAACTTTAACAATGACTCTTGCTATATTTTTTTCTATATAAGCCATTTCAAAGTAAATAGAACAGAAAATACATGTAAATATCTTTAGCAACTGACTTCTGGACTTTCTGAACTGCTTTGTATACTTACAAAACTTTTTACTATGGTAGCTCTCAAATGGCTCTTTTTAAACAAGAAACGTCCTTGAAAAGGAGAATATTCTTTAATATACACAGAGCAACTATGTTATCTCATAAATATTAATGAACATTAAACTGCGTGCCATGAAAATAATTTTCATGCAAAAGGTCTTATGCACGTAGGTGCATTCACTGGTGAAGTTCACACATAATTGTCCCTCCTGGTTGCAAGTCCTTGGTGATACATGGAGGTCTTTCCTTTTAGATATAATAAAGGATGTTGGGAATGCCTAGCTTTCAAAATGTAACATCGTTATAGGAAATTAAAAGCAAACAAAACCAACCCAGAAGCAAGCAAGCAAACAAACAAAAAGAAGGCTATTTGATTTGAATGGGGAATTTCCTACCTCTTCTAAACTGATTTACCCATCCCTACATTTTGCTCTTTAAATTTTAAAGCTTCTGAACATTTGTTCTGTCAGTCGAGAAAAAATGGACTTACTTAAACTCATGTTAGATCCCCGGAGGATATCATAGGGAAAATAGGACAGCAGTGCTAAGAAGAAAAACTCCATCTACAGCATCTTTTACAATTAAAAACTTGCAAACAGTGAACAACAAAAACAACAGCAAAAAAAACCCACCAACACTGAAAAGTATGTCATTGCTTTTTATGCTGTAATTCAAAACTCAATATTGAATCCAATGACCAGCATACAAAAAGTGCAAATGAAAATTACTTATGTCAGTGGCAATGGCTGACAGTTGCTCTGCATGAAGTGCATAATTCTGCATCTATATTTTTACTGGCGTCTAATTAACATATTATCTTCATCAAATTTCAAATGAAAAGTCTCGAAGTATGATCAAATTGAGTCGTATATGTTTCTTTGTCAAGCCTAAGATGCAAGAGAAATTTGGCATCCTTCAAGTATTTTATAAATACTGATGGAGACAACAGGAAAGCACAAACAAATTTATGTCCCCCAATTTTTTAACTGTGATGTCTAAAACTTTACCTTGATGAGTTAAGTCCTGCCAAAGCTTTATCTATAATTAAATACATTTTCAGTTTCTAGATCTCTAGGTTTCTTCCTTTAAAAAAAATTACGACAACCTTCAGGAGCTTCAGCTAAGTCAGAGCTAAGAAAACAGGGACAAAGAAGCTACTCCCAACTGTAACCAGTTGCCTGAAAACCACAGGAAGTTGGAAGGTGGTATTAGCAATTTTGTCTCTAACATTTTATCCTTCCAAAAGCACACGAAAGGAAGCACAGCGAGAGCAAATCTCTGTATGAAATTATACAACTTCGCAGCTTCGGCAAACTTTCATGACTATGTTTGACTATCATTTTCCTAAACCAGTCTATAACCTTTTATGGTTGTCCATAGAACTTCTGGAAGCCCATAAAGCTGTAGCAGCAGGGCTACCTAACTTCTGTTCCTTGAGCCAGCAAAAGGCGACTCCTGACCAGCACAGAATCACAGGATCACCGGGGTTGGAAGGGACCTCTGGAGATCATCTAGTCCAGCGCCCCTGCCAGAGCAGAGTCACCCAGAGCAGGTTGCACAGGACGATGTCCAGGCAGGTTTGGAATGTCTCCAGAGTCAGAGACTCCACCACCTCTCTGGGCAGCCTGTTCCAGTGCTCTGCCACCCTCAAAGGAAAGAAGTTCCTCCTCATGTTTAAATGGGACTTCCTGTGTTCAAGTTTGTTCCCATTACCTCTTGTCCTATCCCTGGGCACCACTGAAAAAAGACTGGTCCCATCCTCCCGGCACCCTCCCTTTAAGTATTTGTAAGCATTAAGATAAGCCCTCAGTCTTCTCTTCTCCAGACTAAAAAGACCCAAGTCCCTCAGCCTTTCATTACAGATGGGCTTCATCTGATCCCAGGCACTGTCTGAGACAGGCCACCTGCAGCTACTCAGCTTTTTCCATTTATTATAGAAGTATAGGGAATTACATTAGACTGGAGAGCTAATACTTGGTAGGCTGAGAGGGTTAGGTGGGATGAAACCCATGTTTCTTATTCACAGGAAAGGAAGCTTCAAAGACTTTTTAACCTCTTGTTGTTTTAGATTAATGGCCTGGTTTCAATGCGTTCTGATAATTTTCAATGCAAGTTCAGCATTAGGCTTATTGTTAGACTGATTACAAGATTTTCAAAACTCCAATCAAACAGAACCTGCATGTAGTTGAACTACAGAAATCAAGATTGGACTCAAGCAATAATGTGGCAGGCTCCAAACTCAGATTTCTTCTACAAGAGGTAAAAAGTGAAATATTTTGTTAAAAAAAACTTATAAACTCCTTAGCATTTTTATAAGTTTCCAAAAAGATCAAGTTGTATAAATTAGCTAGGAATTTTATTTAGAATTTTTTTGCACATTTACTGAAGTCCATAAAACACACTTTCATGGCCAACTTAAATCTTTTAAATAATTTTGAAGAACGTATTTGCTTACAGGTAAGATCTCAAACCCCTCAGGCTCTTAAATGGTCCTGCCTGTAAGATCTTCACCACTGAATTCCCAATCCTTTTCTATGCTCTGTTCAACACTCTCAAAGCTGGACTTCCTAAGCTCTTTTTGGGTGTGATGTTTTGACATCTTTATCCCATTTTTTGTACTTTGCTTGCATAGTTCTTCAGTAACTGTTTTCCCCCTTCTATTCAGAAATGGTTTATCAGTTGGCATTAATAACCCAGCTTATTAAGCTTAAACCAATATAAAGTTAAATTAATGCAGATTTTTTTTTTCCTGTGACTGTGAATAGATTTCTCCAGCAGTTCTTTACATTCTTCAAGAATAATAAAAGTCATTAAAAGCACCAGTTAGACACAGATCTCAAAGAGGTGTAAAATACATTAGTATCTCCTGATGTAAGGTTATTGTGCCCTTTAAAATAATAGGCCATTTAAATATAAATACTTTGTGTCAATTTTTATTAGATTCCTTGCACTCCAAGATAAAATACTTTTTTAAATTAATGACTGATAGGGAAATAAATCTGTTCCTTTTCCGTTCTAGGTAAATTACCATGGAGTCATCTGTTGCAAGTTTCTTGCTATTAAAAAAAAAAGACACAAAAATTCTTCCCTAACTTCCCCTCCTTACCTTGTTCATGTTGAAGAAAATAATTCTTCTATAAATTAGTATACAAGCAAAAATTATTAATCATATAACACACCTTAAACAATAAATCATCTAGTTTTCCTGTATGGAAAGTTGGAGTGTCTTTCTTTTTTCTTCTGATAAATTTGTGATGTGTAATATGCATGTTCTGATTTCAATGGTTAATTCATTTCCTCCTCAGGTTACATGCATAATGTCACAGTTACACATTAGTTTATTTTAAGAACTTGGCTGTACTTGGCCTGGCATGAGTATTATACATAATCGTGACCTTCCAGATCACATCTTCCATTGGTACCTCTACAGTTATCATGGTGGTTGGTTATATTGCTCCACTGGCACTCATTTTCCCGAGACAACAAATAGAATTGGCTTTGTGATGTGCGTAAACCAGCCTGAGAATTTTACAGATTTCTGTTCCTAATATCATAGTATCAAGACATCTTGCTTAATCTGCTCTGAAGCCCTGAAGGAAGGCTGTGTTTTAGTCCAGAGCTGAGGTACAGGTGGTCACCCTCCTCCTCCTCCTCCCCAGAGCTGTCCTCGCTCCCGAGCACGTGTCAGAGCGGCTGCACCACCGCACAGCTATCCCTCCACATCACCACAGCTTCTTCCAGCTACAAATATCACTTTTAAATAAAGAACCTCCTCATTTGTACTGTTGGGTACGCGCAGACGTTGTACTTGTGCTCCTCTGCTCCACACTGAGCCCTCATTCACTGAAAGCCTTTAATCAATCGGATTTACTGTCTGAACTAATTGAAATAAATGAGAATAATAAAATAGAACACAACAAAGAAAAACTGGAATTTACATATAGTACTTCTGGCTTTCGCTGAACATTCCCCAACTTTTGTGACCAACCATGCTGTTTTATAGAATTTGTTGTTTTGTACACACATCTATTTTTTTAAACTAAGTAATTCCAGTCTCTCCATGCTTTCTGTAATTGCTGTCTATATCTGGATTCTTGCTACTTTTATATTATTTTTTTTAAGTTGGAGATATCAGGTCTTAGTATAGAATAAAGAAACAAAGACACACTATTGTGTTCGGTAGATTGTACATTAACAGTCCTTTTCTTACAGACTGGATGGATCAGTGTCCTGTTCTGCATCCAGCCTTCCAGTCCTGCTTGGCTTTTTGGAGAACAGATCCATTATCCACTACGAAATGTAGTACAGATAAGGTAAGACTTACCATTGTTCTTGCCTGTATCTAGGTAGTAATACAACTGAAAATCAGAAGTCACCCATACACTTTCAGAAATAATCAGAAAAGTAGATAATTTACCACACTTTTTGGTAAGTGCAGATGACCTAAGAAGATTCAGAGCTGTGTGTCAGTCGTAAATACTGTGGAAATGCAAGTGTTACTTACCTTGTTCAAATGCTGTTTACATAGATTTTGTCTCTATGTAAAAATAAGTATAGTTTTAAAAAATTAAGGTATTCCTCTCAGAGGTATTTAGCGTTTCACTCTCTCAAGAACTATGCCAAAATGAAACACCTTACACAAAACATAAATTACGGCATCAGAGTAAAAAAGCCTGCCCTTATTCACCTGCAAAACTGCATAAGGTAGGGATAACAAACTTTCGTCTTACTATCTAGCCGGTATAAAATTACCTTTGATAGACTCATTTGTAGAGTATCGGGCAATTGAATCTTCATGGCCTGTTAAGGCCAGGATCCTGCAGGCAGAGAGGGAAAGTGGCTTCAGGCTGAGAAAGCTCCCATCCTCCAGGTAGATAGATCCAGGTAGATCCTCTCCCCAAGCAATTTCAGCAAAGCCAGGAAGGGTCCTCCGGTTGTGGCTTGAGTTGTCATCCCAGCCTGCACGATGTGACGCTCGTCACGTCACCCCGTAGTAACAGAAGGTCCTCTCCTTTCCCCATCCGAGAAATGTTCAGACAGGCAGTGTCAGGGGACGTGCCGTTTGGGACGATAACATATGTCACCTTAAAACAATATGCTGTATCAGTGGCCAAATGCTTAAACTGCTGTATGAGTATTTACTAAACATACCTATATAGAGACATTATGGATTGTCCAAACTTGATTTCTTTTCAGATAGGAGAGAAAACTTTCATACAGACCTCACAGGAACAATAATTGAAGTCACAGAATCACAGAACGGTTTGGGTTGGAAGGGACCTTTAAAGGCCATCTGGTCCAACGCCCTGCAATAAGCAGGGACATCTTCAACCAGATCAGGTTGCTCAGAGCCCCATCCAACCTGACCTTGAATGTTTCAAGGGATGGGGCATCCACCACCTCTCTGGGCAACCTGGGCCAGTGTTTCACCACCCTCATCATAAAAAATGTATTCCTTAAGTCAATGGTCAATTTATCACAGTAGCTCTCACAGGCAAAACTCCTCCTCCTGATTAGACTGCAGGGAATCAAGAAAAACAGTGAAACACATACTGGAAGTTATTCCTGTTTCCACGTTAGCACATCTATATTTAAAAATTTAGGATATTTGAGATATTTGAGATTTAAATAGGATATTTGAGATTCAAAGGTGTTAGAATTGCCAGATCCATTTTAAATCAGAGATATCCATGCACAAAGTGAGTTCAGGAAAAAAGCAGGAAAGAACTGTTTGGAGGCTGTGGTCCAAAGTTCAGACTGGTATCACAGCTCTCAAGACCAGACCCACAACATGGGTTTAAAGAATGCAAATTCCAAATTCTGGCTAATCTCCATGTTGCCTCAGCATATGTGGGAAACCCTAAATTTATGCTTAAACTTGATTTTGGAAGATGTGCTCGGTGTTTTGCATGTGCTTAAGTGCATTTCTGGGTAGGAACGGACAAATACTTACTTAACTATCTTAGTGAAGACAAGATCAAATCAGGACATTTCATGCACATATATTTCTGTTTGGAGATGTACTAATAGTTAGGCAGTCCTTACAGCAGTTTCTGAAGATACCAAGGAAAGAATTAAAAAGAAAAGGCAAGTATCATGTTTTTAATGTTTTTAGAGTGATTTCAAGCAACTTCAAATGACAAACATTTCTATCCGCTGCACTCCTGTTCTCTTATCAAGCCATAGCTAATCAGCTGTAGGCTGTCCTGCTGCTAACTCAGGCAACAAACCACTCGTGACTTGAGCAGATGTTCTCCTTTTCATGCCAATAGGAATATTTACTACTGTTTTTTCATGTTATGGTTTTCTATCTCAAAACTTATTCCTCAGGATCAGGAATATGCCACCTTTAACCACTTAGAACCATAAATAAGGTTGGTGTTTGCTTGAAAGTAACACAACCAGATTTTTACAGAGTTTAATCATTCAAACTAGGGACTACCTAGACCCCATGTCTTCAAAAATAGGAGTGTATTGAAGTTTGTTGTTAAAAGATGGAGTTTATCAAAACCAGGAAGGCTTTCTGCTGTCAAGCTAAACGTACACTCTATCCAGCTTGTCTCGGTCAAATGAGGTGGTTGCTCAAGAAGGGGAAGAGATGCTCGATGGTAAAGCAGTCTTTTATTACACAGGTATATAACCTCCAATTTGTAAACGAGGCAAAGCACTACTATATTCTATTCAGCAGCCACTAATCAGCATCTCAAGGAGAACTAAGCAAGCCTTTATAAAGAAAAGCAGATAAATTAATTTCTTTAGAGTTAACATTTAAATGTCTTTACCAATCATTGACTACTTGCCTTTATTTACATAGAATTTTCACAGTTCATATGCGTTCCCATGAAAGTTCATTTTCCATGTGGATCTGTTAAGGTAAAAATAGAGATGAAGAAACTTTCCCAAAGGCATGAGTTAGTCACAGTGGGTGGAGACTTCATGAATCCTGCTTCTTGCTGAATCCAAATTATGTTCCCTCTTATATTAGTCTGAAGTTTCTGAATTGTAGTTAATGCTACCAGGTGTTAGGTAAGCTTAGATTTTACTGTTTCTCAGTCTCTTGCAAACTGTAATTCAATTTTAATTCTGAAATATATGTGAATACTGTCTGATGGCAGCTACATTACAGAGACCCAGGGCAAACAGAAAGGAGAGAAAACATACACTTTTTTTTTCTCTCTTGTTTGTTTTTTTTTTTTTGGTTGGATTTTTTGTTTGTTTTGTGGGTTTTTTGTTTGGGTTTTTTTTGTTGTTATTGCTTTGCTGGCTTGGCAACATCGACAACACAGACCACAGTAGATGGTAGCAAGTCACTGAGCAAGGGTGCTGTTTGCTGAGTACAAGAGGCAGTAGCTCAAATGAGCCCGTTTTACTTCTCATTGCAACGGTGGAGGAATTTGCACATGGTTACACATCTCAGCTGAGGGGGCAGGTAAACTCAGATGTAAATTATTGTAATAAGCTAATTGGATCTTTATGGCTAATTTATTTTATTTGTTGTTAGGAAGGACTGGACGTAGGTACATAACCATTACTGAGCAGCAATTTCCAAAATTTGCTAACTTGGTCACTTTGATTATCTGACTGTATCTTGAGTGAATCGTTGGTACAGTTAACCTACGAGAAGCTGAGAGAATATGCAAAAGCTGTATATTGAGTCACGTCTGGACCATTACAACACACGAGCCAGAATCCTAATGGATGAATACAGTGTAGGCAAATCTTAAAGTCTTAAAAAAAATTATTTCCCTTAAATGCATATTATGGTAAGACTACCCAATAGCATGACAGTATTGACAAGAACTACTAGCATGCACCAGTACAGGTTAGGGGCTGACCTGCTGGAAAGCAGCTCTGTGGAAAGGGACCTGGGAGTCCTGGTGGACAACAGGATGACCATGAGCCAGCAATGTGCCCCTGTGGCCAAGAAGGCCAATGGCATCCTGGGGTGCGTCAAGAGGAGTGTGGCAAGCAGGTCAAGGGAGGTTATTCTCCCCCTCTACTCTGCCCTGGTGGGGCCGTATCTAGAGTACTGTGTCCAGTTCTGGGCTCCCTGGTTCAAGAAGGACAGGGAACTGCTGGAGAGGGTACAGCAGAGGGCTACAAAGATGATTAAGGGACTGGAACATATTTCGTATGAGGAAAGGCTGAGGGACTTGGGTCTTTTCAGTCTGGAGAAGACTCAGAGGGGATCTCATCAATGCTTACAAATACTTAAAGGGAGGGCGCCAGGAGGATGGGACCAGTCTTTTTTCAGTGGTGCCCAGGGATAGGACAAGAGGTAATGGGAACAAACTTGAACATAGGAAGGTCCAGCTAAACATGAGGAGGAACTTCTTTACTTTGAGGGTGGCAGAGCACTGGAACAGGCTGCCCAGAGAGGTGGTGGAGTCTCTGACTCTGGAGACATTCTAAACCCTCCTGGACGCCGTCCTGTGCAACCTGCTCTAGGTGACTCTGCTCTAGCAGGGGGGTTGGACTAGATGATCTGCAGGGGTCCCTTCCAACCCCTGTGATTCTGTGAAATCATTTTCCTCGCAGACCCCAAAAAAAAAAAGAATACAAAATAAAAACATAGCCATCCTGTGTAACAGATTTACAAATGCCTTGTGACACAGAACAATTATAATCACTTTGGCACGAACGTTTTATTTTGTTTTATCACTAAGCTATAATTCTCGCAAGGGGAGTTCATACATGTCAATTGCAAAACCCAAATCGGGAGTTCATTTCCTACAATTTACTCTTCAGGTCTACATACTGTTTCACTCTTCAGAATAAATGCAAAACACTGATGCATTCAACAACTGGGGATAAAAACACTCCACCCATAGTCTAACATCTCTTGGAAGCCAAACAAGGCCATCATTTCCAAGTCTTGTAATTTTTAGAAACTCAGGCATAATATTGGTACATCAGGCTGTTACACTGCTGCAAGTTTATGTAAATTTTACTGAAATCAAGGGAATTCTCTGTATAAAGACATCGTTGGTGTTGTGACCAGATTTTCAAAGACAGTGAGCACCCAGACCTCCCTTTGGCTTCACAAACAGCTGTAGATGTTCATCATGTCAGATATTCAAGCCATTAGCCTTTCAGCATTTTAATATTTAAGATCGTTTAGATAGATCTACCCAGAGGAAATTACTGTAGCTATTAATTTATGTTCATTTCCTCACACGTAGAGGGAACACATGAAAGTCAAGTCATTTTTGCTGCTGACAATAAAAGTCATACATTCAAAGATCAAGTACTTTGTGGTTTTGCTGGTCCGAGCCCTTCATGCCTTGTCAGCTCTCTGTCCTCACTGGAAGACCACCAGTTAACAGATTTAACCTTTACATCAGTGAAAAATAACAGATCAGCATGTCAAAGATAAGTTACACTAAAGTCACGTATGTCCTCTTTCTCCTTCACTTATTTTTACAGTCATTACATCTAATTTCCTTCACCGCTGCTTTACTTAGTTTCATAGAAAGTACAGTTATTCATGCCAGCAAAAGGCAGTCAAAAAGAGCAAAGTTGCAGCTTTTCAGAAAGCCCACTGCTCTCTGAAATTCAGCTCTCACATGTGTCAGCTTCAAAATGTCACTAACCATCTCCTGGAGACACCCTGACAACCTCTTCCAGCTCTTGAGTCAAGCAACTGAACGTGTAATAACTTTTTTCCCTAAGGTAATGTAAAGAAAGAGAAAAATCACTTGGTGTTGAAATAAATCTCTGTGTATTAAACAACCGAAAACAAGAAGATTACTATTTCATTGCCTTTTTATGCATTTCCTGCAAATACAGTTACTTGCACATAACGAACAGTCATATAAATACTGGCAAATGATATAGAGGTGTCAGAAGGGAACCAGAGGTCTACATTGCAAAACTCCAGGAGCGTGTGCAAAGGCTACACAATTTCAGCTTGATTCATGTTTCCAGGAAAACACCTGAGACAACGCAGCAGAAAAACAAAACCTGAATTGTAGACAGTGAGAAACTAAAAGATTTAGGAATTCAAGAAGTCAAAACAAGAAACTGCTAATAACTTTCTTTTCCATGACAGTTAGGCTCCTAGGACCATCCCAAATGGTTTAAAATGAGAAATGTTCTGAAATACGTGCAAGACCAACTTTTTGTCAATGGTTTCTATAGATTCAACAGAAGAAAAACCGAAGTGGAATGAATTATTTTATTTTTTATTTACAAGCAAGTTTCACGTGGAACAAGCGGAGTTCAAGTACAAATTGTCAGGCCCCGTAGAGCGTGCTGCTTCTGCTGCTTCTGGTAACATCAGCTGGGTTTCAGAGCCATGAAACGGAAACCCAGACATCACCGGCTCCAGCATCTTGTCTGTCAACGTGACAAGTTGAACAGAAGTTGAAGGCATTGGTCATATTAAGCAAGAGTTTGATGCCACGACCGGCTGTAGCACGGATTTATATCAAGTTCAGTGACTCCTCCGTGGACCCAATGGTTTTGTTTAGTTCTCTACATAGAATATTTCTCTTTTTCACTTCAAGGTAAAAGTCCATGTACTGTAAAGTAATAACAAGGATGCTAACCAAATACATTTTTAAAACTTACTACAATATTTACTGAGGCATCCTCCCAAGGCTCTTTCTAGGATACCTTTGGCTGCAGTTTATTTTGCAGTGCGTTATATGTGAATGAATCCTTGGAGCCAGCACAAAGTTCTAGTGTTTTGGGGTATAATGATTCACAGCAACAGTTTTGAATGCAACACTAGGTCTTAAATCCATTCACTGTGTAGAGAAAGAGCTGGATTTTGGTAAAGAGAAGGAAGAAGCCTGAAAGAAGTCATAGTTTCCATAGGATTTGTTAAAAGTAACATTTCCAAAACAGGGAATGGATTATTTTCTGCTAGATTTTGCAGCTCTTACAGCTCTTTTCTCTTCCTCTATCCATAGTTCCAAATCAGAGCTGTTATGTGAAACGCAGCCCAGCAGGAGATCAGTTCAGGCAGTCTTATACATCCATACACACACACACATTGCATAGGATATTGGTTTCTGCAAAGTCCATTAAAGTTTTGCCAGATTTCAGTAAAATGATATTATTGTTCATCTTGTCAAAAATTAAAATCAAACTCATAAAGTTTAAATTCATAGAGTTATAAACAAAAAAAAAATTTTCTAAGATAAATTATGGCATGCAAAATGCTGACACTAGGTACTTGTTTTCAGGGGAAAAAAAAGTCTTAGAGGAGGCTGGAAGGACAGACAATGCTAAAACTAAGGTTTTAATGGAGACTGCTATAGCTCTCATTCCATAATGTCATTTATTAATGGAGCTGTATAAGAATATTTACAGAAGGGTAAAATATAAATCAACTGACCTCTTAATGTTTCTTTTACAGTTCCAAAGAGGGATTTACTACTGTCCTAACTTTATTAAAAAAAACCAATAAACAGCTGTTTGGTCCTAACTTTCTCAAAACTTTTGCAGTGATGACAGACATTTGGATACATTCAGATATTTGGATATACTTAGATATTTCTTGGGTATGTACTCTTCCAGCATAATCCAGGATGCTTTAGCAACCTTGCTGATGGTCATAAAGCTTATAAAAATAAATAACAAAGAAATGCAAAAAACCTTCAAAATCGTGGCTCACAACCCATTTTAGTAGATGATGTGCCTCAAAGAGGGTCTGTTTCTTGGATCCTGGCTGATAGAAGATAACAAGGCAGGCTGTCAATGACCACATTTTCTATACCCACTTCATTATTGTTTGATAAGAATGAATTAGGGGCAGTTCCCAGGGTCCTGGACTCCATTAGAGCTACTAGAAAGTGCCTGTAAAAGGAGAGAATGTTTTGAAGAGTAAGAAGTTACTGAGGGGAAAGAAAAAAAAAAAGTCTTTTCCACCTATGAACTGGCCAATGTAAGGTGAACCTGAAATTGCCAAAACCTCAGAACACAACTTCAGTACTACACAAATTCAAAGTATCATACAACTCCTTGAATTAGTCTAAGAAAAATGAGCATGCAATTATTTAATGGATTTCTTATTTTCCTCAGTTTTGTCACAGAAGATGATGATCACGATCAACCACTGCAAAGTCTGAGTTTTTCATAGAATTCAGCACTGACTTGCAGAAAAACATTATGTTTTAGCAGTTTCCCTTTGGAACTCTTCAGTTTAATATTATGGAAATGTGAAAGCTATAAATGTTTTTGGAACACGTTAGTAGAGTATTTTCCTGCCTTCTCAGGATTACTCATTGAGTATAGAAAGTGATTCATTCTACATCTCAGCTGAAGTTAAATTTAAAAAAAAAAAAAATCAAATCAAAACAAAACATGACTTTGGAAAGCTAATTTGAAGAATTTCTCCTTTTTGACATGTATTTTGGTGAAGACCTCAATTAGAACAGCCCATTACACAGCCAGACTTTTTCATTTTCACCCTCATAATGAGCAACACTGGTCTCTGTCATGGTCCTCTGTGCACACGCTCCGTATAATCGTGCTCACCAGCCTATTTCAGCCATATAACAGTCAAGTAAGAACACGTCCAGTCGGTAACACTTAGGAATAACGGGCCAGGTTCATCAGTGAAGTCAGTGGGAGGGCTGACTAATGGTTTGGCCCATTAACTCAGAAATATAGGAAATTTGCAGAACCAGACTATCTTGGCTCCTTCTCTTTCCTCAGTGCCCATACATAGCACTCATTAATATCAGATGGAAATCTCAAATCAAAAAGAAAATATTCCCCTTCTGGGAACAGAATAGACGTTACTGAAAAGCCAGACTTATCTGCCTTTGGCTGTGGTCTGAAAATCACATCCCACTTACCATATAAGCAACGAGCAAATTGCTGCCTCTGCCTGCACTACAATTTCCAGATGAGAAAAATGGAGATTATAATTTTAGCTCCCATGATTAAGATGGATGCATGGTGCTCATGGTAGTGGGGATCTCAACTTCTCTAAAATTTAGCACAGTTTACCCAAAGCATCCCTTCATCCACTTGATTCTTAGTCCATTTAGAGCCTGCTGCAGCAATCTACCCCTATTCAGCAAAGCGTTTATGCATATACCTAATAACAACTGCATTTAAGCAAATTCTTGAAGATAAACATGGCTTTAAATGCTTTACTCAACAGAGAAGAAATCTAAGCTGTGTCTAAAATAACCAACTGGACTGGGATCTTGCTTTTCAAGTATTTTCAGATGTTGAAAGTAAAATTATAACAAGCGCATTAAGAATTTTTATCAGTGTGCATTTTTCTAGCTAGGCTCTGGTGAAAACGGTATTTTGAGTGGAAAAAGATGGCTTTTCCTTAGTGTAAAGTGGTGGAAATTGTATTCTTCATTTGATGCAAAATACCCTTCCTTCATAAAAACCTTTTTCCATTCTGATATTTTTAGATTTTTCGTTTTACATCTTTGTTGGAAAGCGCTAATATTAATTAGTACTTAAATGCTAATTAGTATTTAAACTGAATAGTAACTACTAAAATGTTAAAGGCAAGGTAAATGATTACAGTGTTTGTTTCAGGGATAGGGAAAGGCCTCAAGTTTAGTTTAGTTTTTAATTTTCCATTGCAGATTCCTGTAATGATAGGAAATACATTCCTCCAGTCAGAAGGCTGTCTGAGGACAAACTGATCCTCACCTAATTTAGAGGACGTCATCATCCACAGCTAATTTAGACCACCGTAACATTTATAGCCTCCCATGGGAATTCATTTACATAACGTAAATCCTTTGAGGGATTTTTGTTTGTCTGTCTTATCAAAAATCCCATCTTCTTTTTCCCCCCGCCCCCGGAGTCAGAAGGCAGCTTGCTCTTAATGGGAATACCTTTTACGTGATGGCACTTTCCTCCACTTCTGACTCTTCCCTAATTCAAAGTGGTTGTCTTTTCCTATCACTTTCAAAAGCAATAAATTGACCCTAACTTCAGGGAGGACAGGAGTCAATTTGTGCTCCAGGAAACAGGACAATGTCAGTCGGAAGAAGATTTCTAAGCACCAGAAGCCTACCAGTCTTCCAGAAGTACTGGGAACTAGAGAATGACCTGCTCTCAAAGTGTGTCTACACTTAATAGCAACATACTGAATTTTCTAACCTGAGAGACCCGTTTCAGTCCAATATCTGCTTACAGAAAAAACATGCACAGAGGACAGTCAGGCCCAACATTTGGCAAATCATTTTACTATTCCTTTAAAAAAACACCAGTCCATTCTCCTTAGCAATGTTTCTAATAAAAACCAAAACCAAACACACACACAACCAACATGTTCACAGGGATTAAACTTTTCACCTTTCTACCACTTCTACACATTTAGCCAGCATAATGTCATTTAAATCATTTTATACCATCTATGGGCTTGTCACTGAGCATTTTCAGAACATAATTTTACATTGCTGAAAATCCCGTTGTCCTGGAAATAAGATGGAGTGAATCAGTGGTGGAACGCATCCAGTGGAGTTAGACCTGGGAAACGCCAGCCTTTGACTTCAGTGAATTACATCAAAAATATTGTACGCTGACTTTCCTGCTTGATTAGGGGATACAAATGGGGAACGTGCTGCATTAACATACATAGCCTCCTGTTTGGCGATATTGTTTGATTTGTAACATTTATGATCCACTTAATGCCGCTGCATACATACATAATTGTACTGCTAATTTTTTTTCACTGAGACATTTGCCGAAACTGAAGAACCTCCTGCTTGACTTCACAGAGGATGTGGTCTGAAAGCAGAAAGGAAGCATGAAAGAGGAAAACAATGTAGTTTTACTCTAATGGTTGCTCCTGCTATAAAACATACATAAACTCCTTGCAATCTCATACAGTTTTTATTGCTCTTCCCCCCCCAAAAAAATCATTCTGTTATACATATTTGCTATGCTAGAACTGACACTGGCTGGAGCAGACTGGTTTCTTTCCCTTTAGGAATGTACTTGGTCACCTAAGAAACCCCAGCTAAGGAAGAAAATGGTCCTGACTTGGGCACGGGATCATTTTACATCAAGTTGCTTGAGATCGATGTCTTTACTTGGCTTGGAACAAATTGCACAAGCCATGTCAGTGTGCTTGGTGTTATTCAGCTTTTAAGTACTTTGCTATCCTCTCGGCCCTTTGAATTTCACTGGTGGTCATGTGCTACTTATAGTAATATTCTGTATTTTTTTCCTCTGCAACTCCAATAGCTCAATTAAATTTTGGGGTGCCGCAGCCCCCTGCTAGACCCGGTGTAGCAAGAGAACCAAGGGGAGTGCTGTAGAGACAGCTTCTCTTGAGTGCAGAGAAGACCACGAGCCCCATATCTGGATCTCCCTGGTGTGTGGCAAACATGGGACTGGACAAGTGCCAGCCAGAGTGGCTGTACACCACCCCGACTCTGCTCTCCAGGGCTCAAGGAGACACGAGTGGATCAGTACAATGCAGAGCAACCTCTGGTCCCTAAAACTGCCTGTATTTTATAAACTGCCCTCTGCTGTGAGCTCTTCATCTAAATTGCTGGTGCTTTGAGGTCATTCTGTCTGCATAATATTGGGGTGCTTTATTATTTGCTGATGGGAAAGGGAAAATGGCCAAGGCCAGGCTGGATGGGGCTTTGAGCAACCTGATGGCAGGGAGGGTGGAACTAGATGAGCTTTAAGGTCCCTTCCAACCTAAACCATTCTACAATTCTATGATTTTCCCAGCGCTCATTGGTACGAATGCAGGAGGCAGACGGATACACGGTCACCAGCAAATTGTTCTGACGTACAAGTTCTTCTCTGCCCATGTTAGGAGATGCAGAGGTAAGTCAGCTCCCAAAGAGATTGTAGGGGACAGCAGAAAGGCTTCCCCTCCTGCTGAAGGCAACGGCTCTTAAGGGAAGGAAAACAAGCACCTGCCTGAAGAGAAGATGGGAAATTCAGAAGGCACAAGTATGAATTAAGCCAAGCGTGACTAATGAAATGACAGGTGATTTCCAGTGCCATTTCACCTTTTGAGTCCACACATTGCTTTTTATCAGCTCATCCAAGGTGAAACTGCAGCCTTGTCCCTGTCTGGGGAGCAGCAAATAGGCTGTCACCCTCATCCGGTTTTTCCCTCCCTTGGCATGAAATCTGACATAGTGGTAGTAAGACATGTATTACAAGGAGCAGCCCCATAGCTGGGAAAAACAAAATGAAGCCCCAAACCAGCTACTGAAATAAAACATGGCCGTGAATCTTCAATATTAAAAAAAAAATTAAAAAAAAATCAGTATTAGAAATACCAAACGAGCAAACAGCACAACCATGAGCTCTAATTATCAATTTCAGCTACTCGGAGCAAATGTGCAGATGCAGAATGAGAAATTCCCAACGGTCCCTCTGAGTGCCCATACTGAGAGCGCCTCTGAGATGCTCCATACGGGTCTCACTCAGTAGCTTTCTCCACACATCCCTCGAACAAGCGAATGGGTGAGGCAGCCTAATATTAAACTTAATCAGAGCAGATAACATGACTTACAGCCGCTTCTTCTCACCACGTGTCCATAATACCTGACTGAAGAGTAGCCTTCCACCTCTGCAAAGCCAGAACTGGACACACATACATGGACACACAGAGCCCAAGCTTCATTTTTTAGGGTTTGTCTTACCTTGCCTTGGAAGTCCTAAAGTGGAGAAATTCTCTGCCAGATTTTCCGTGGGGCACTGACCTCCTTTCTTCTGTTTTTCTCTTTTGCCTAGGCATGCATCAGCTGCCTTCTTGCATGGTGGTACGAATTTCTTCACCGAAAGGGTTGGCAGGCATTGGAACAGGCTGCCCAGGGAAGGGGTTGAGTCACCATCCCTGGAGGTATTTAAAAGACATGTAGATGTGACGCTTAGGGACATGGGTTAGTGGTGGACTTGGCAGCGTTAGGTTAACGGTTGGATTCGATGATCTTAAGGGTCTTTTCCAACCTAAATGATTCAATGAATTATGAGCTTAAAAGGCAAACAAGATACTGTAAACTTATCAGCCGTATTTGTGTGATTTACAAACCTGAGTGTTCCTTCAAGGGAATATTGTTTCTAACTGGATATCAAACTGTGTCATGATCACAGCTGAAAAACAGTGCTTCAGTAAGAATTTCCTGAATATTTAATAATTAGAGTCATGTCATTACCACTAAGCACTGTAACGAGCTGCTTTGATACCAGCACAACCATTTTGCTGAGCAGCTTTTGCAGTCGAATAGTTCACAGCCATGTGTGCATAAAACAATACATTTCATAAAAGTTAGGCATAAAGTATAAAAAAAACCCCTATCACGAATATTCTTACTTATTTTCAAATTAAGACAGGCTGGCCACAGTCATGTCATTATTGAGCGTTTTGTGGAAAGATCTGAACAATCAAATTTCATAAACCAATGTTCTTTAAAAAAATCATTTAAAAGCCAAATGTATTAATATTTTTTAAAAACAAGTGGAAAATGTGTCAATGCAAATATTTGCATGAAAAATTCCTCTGTTCTTTTTCAATAAAGAAGCAGAAATTACATACAATGTATCTGGCCAAACACATTCAAATAATAGCTCAAATTTTGAATATTCATGACTAGTCATAACATGAATAATCCTTATGTCCAAAAAAAAAGAGAGAATCTACTTCAGAGCAGTTCTGTAAATTAAAAAAGCAAGAAAATTCACCAGGGAGAAATTATAATCTTTGAAAGTACATGATTTGCTCAATCACTTAACTAACCTAAAAAATTTTCTACTTTAATCTTCTGGGTTTCAAACTAGAAACATTCTTTTTCTGGTTTGATTGTGTTTTTTCACTCTTTTCTTGATCACTTTATGTGTTGTTACCTATTGCAGATAGTTGTGAACAGCATGAAAATGTGCTTTAACTTATTCCAGGGATATAGAAGATAAAACTAATTTAGCCATTAAAATAAAAAAAAAAAAACCCTTCACTGTTGCTTTTGAGATTGAGCCTAAGGATTTTAACTGATTGACTTACCCTTGAAATCTCCAGTTGAAATCTGTAAGGGAGGTAGTGAAGCAAGGAAATCTGGAGCCAACTTTACTCATAAGTCTTAGTCAAGAGGAG
This sequence comes from Burhinus bistriatus, assembly GCA_013397275.1. Classification (NCBI taxonomy): domain Eukaryota; kingdom Metazoa; phylum Chordata; class Aves; order Charadriiformes; family Burhinidae; genus Burhinus; species Burhinus bistriatus. Next base: position 88,778 of record VYXH01009138.1, on the reverse strand, counting down.
GCACCAAATTCATCTGGATGGCACACGGCATTCACTCCTGCGGGCCCATAAATTTCCAAGGAGCACAAGAAAAAAAGAAGAGTTCCTTCTCACCACTTCCATCTTTGCTTTTCTGTGTTATTTAAAGATTGTTGTCTTCTCGAATTTTCTGCAAAGTGTGACGCACACCTGCGGAGCAGAGAACAAGGTAACGCTAAGCACGCACATACTGTTAGAGAGTCTGTCTCGATTTGCAAAATCCAAGACTTTTCACACACCATGAAGCAACTCTGCTGAGCCCACTGTGACACACTCAGGGTATTTAATGTCACGCTGCACTCATTGGCTTCTCGCTAGGCAACTTCTATACCATTTCCCTGCTTGAATTTGCATCCAAGCAAATATCGCTGCATCAGTAGAGAGCTAAATCAACCATGTATTGCTCTGCTAAAGCCAGTGAAGTTTCTTGCTTGCACTCTTTTAAGGGTCTGTCTAAAATCAGATTTTAAAGACAACATGCGGTTGACTTTAAAAATCATGCTATAGATAAACATCTGATGAGACAGCGAAATATTAATTGTTGGATTTTCAGAATAATTTTCGGTTTGTTATCTGGTGTGCTTGCTCAAGTAAAATATGACTAAGTTCAGACAATTAAAACTATTCCATGGCTCCTTTTAGCCAATTTAATCTTGCTTTCTTGAAAATTTTCCTTAGTTATACATATTCTTCCATAAATTATGTTGGTAACAGCTTGAAAACCTATTTTATCCCAAGTGGAAGATACAGCTTTTAACTGAGAGAATTTATGGGGATGGTCAACGCTGGGTCTCAAATAATAAGTCAGCAGTAAAGTAGGTCATTGTTATCTTAATCCCACAGTAAAAGGCAGATGAGTTGAGTTTTTCTGTGGAGGTCTTTACACAAAATCCCAGGGAAAAAAAGGCTCAACTGTTCATGGTAAGAAAGGTAAAGGCAGTATAATTGAGGTGTTTTTTTCTATGGCATGCATTTTGTATGGGTTACAGGTCCTTTAAGGGTCTAGAAGAGTCTGGTCCATACCAGCTGTGGTTTTTAGAGCATGCTAAGAACGGGGCACATGTCTGTCCTCCTTCATCACCAAGGTTACTTAACTTTCAGTTATAATAAAGCCTCATCTTAGTTATAATCTCTGTCTCAGCATTTTCCTTCATTGTCAACACAGAATACTCCACGTTTCACAGTAGGCAGTGTCCTGAGGGTTTATGTAATAAATTGACCACCAAACTCACACTACATTCTAGGAACAAACAAAGGAGGTTGTTGGTTTCCACGTGGGACTTGTCTTCATCAACTAGACACCATGAAACCATCATTTACAATCATAAGTCAATAAGGTAAACACCATTTGAACTTGCATCCCAGTGGAAGCCTGAATTTAGGGACACAGTTTCATGAACTTTCCCAGACAGGGAATGCTCAATCCACTCCTCTGCAGTAATTACAGTACAACTGTTGTCTTCGTGTGCTTTCAGTTCTTTGAATCCAGTTTTCTGGATATTTTAAAGCAACAGTTTATTTTTAAATGGTGCTTTAAAGACAACTTAGGTCTGCATGGAATATTTTGCTTGCATGCCGCTCAAAGTTTTACATTTGGTTAAAGTTAATAACGGCAGAGTGGATTAAATCCAAAAGCAACGGAATAAAAATAATTCCCAAAGAGTATTGTTTGTTTCTATAATTCAAAATTTGATGCATAGGACATCAAGTCATTTATCAAGTCAAGCTGAATTGTATTTGTTCATAAAGTTTTACAAATGTGTTAGATCCAGCAACAGCGATTCCAAGTTCTATAGTTAAATTTGTATTAGAAAGCTGGGACATGCATTACCATTAAAACAAACACTAAATTCCTGTTATCACTGTATATGATTTAAAATCTTATCTAAATTTCATCGACATTGTCTTGGCAGTAAATTATACTGATGAGGGAAATGCAATCATATGGCTTTATTGCTAGAAGGCTCAGAATACGTTTTTTCAAGTTATTTGTTAAACAGCTGCATTTACTGTTAAAGATTTCAATAAAGTGCCTTTTTTCTTTAAAAAAAAAATTGCAGTTGAAAAGGTTAGGAATTTTTCCCCACTGTAAAATTTTTACTTGCTGTCATGAAGAAATTTTTAAGGCAGCCAACAAGAATGTTCTAATTCTTTTGTCCCAGTTTCTCAAAATATCAAAATGATGTTACGTGCCTTGTTGTCCCAGATTGTCTGTCGGTAGATTGCAGGGCATAATAGATCATTTTCTGGTAACCCAGAAATAAGGAGCTACGCGCTATTCTTGACTGTAATACCCATGCTGCTGGGTCGTAGTACTATGGCAGAATATAGAGGTTGGGTTGGATTAGCTCTATAAGAAAATATGTAAAAGATTTGCTGCACCTTTGATATTCGTAGTGCCCCAAGAGCGCTAACTATCAACCATCAGCACTGAAGATAAAGTGAATTTATGTGCACTGGCACAGAAGTCTCTAGAACGGCTGTAACAGATTGGATTTCCTCAGGGTCTGACAACAGCCGAAGCTCATGTACAAGCACATCATTATATATTATCTGTGTTCGTGACAGCGTTCACTGTAGTTACCCCTTCTGTCTTAATGTTATAATTTTAAATAAGGCTATAGCCTTTTCACTATTTCAAGTGTCTATCTTCTGTACCCAACAGCAGTTTCCAACAACCTGCAGTTGCTTAAATGCCATATATATTATATACAGATATCATATCCTATACATACAACCTCTTTAAAGTCTATCCTCCCCCTTGACTGAAATCTCTTCCTTTCCAGGCTGCCACGAGCCAAGCAGGCAGCTGTGGGAGCCTTCCCTTCCAAAAGCTGCTTGGGCGTTAATATGAAATGTAAGATGCCACATTCCATGTCCGGAACAATTATCAGACAGAGAATATAACAAAACCTCTGTGCTTCTGAGAAAACAAATTTGCTGCCCGTCCAGTGGGTGACAGCTAATCCAGCTACTCGAGCCTACCTGTGACAGCTGCTAAATAGAAACAAGCTGCTCTTCGCCTGTGCCCCCTGCTCAGGTCGGTACAGAAGCAGGCATCCTATTCGTAACGATATTGCCATCAACATCGGGTGTCTGGGCAGTGTACGGAAATCATATATTTGCCCATGAATAGAATTATCTGGAGGTGTCAATATAGCTTCAAACTGGAAGAAGGGAGATTTAAAATAGATATTAGGAAGAAATTTTTCACTCTGAAGGTGGTGAGACACTGAACAGGCTGCCCAGGGAAGCTGTGGCTGCCCCATCCCTGGAGGTGTTCAAGGCCAGGCTGGACGGGGCTTGGAGCAACCTGGTCTAGTGGGAGGTGTCCCTGCCCATGGCAGGGGGTTGGAACTAGATGATCTTTAAGGTCCCTTCCAACCTAAACCATTCTGTGATTCTACGATTCTGTGAATAATTAGGAGAGCCCTTTTGCTCTCCTGTATATTCCATCCATTTGAAAACAAACAAGAAAAGGCTTTATACTGCCAGATTAGATCCCTGGAACACTTTACAATGTTGAATAATTAAGGTTCTCCACTTTCACATCCTCGGCGAGAGCAGTTGTATATGGATATCGGTTGCTTCGTTGCACCATGAAACTCGAATGGTGGAAACGACATAGCTCTGAGGCAGGGTTGAGACTGCCACCCATCGCCAGGCAAGAACTGAGCAAAGTTAGGCAATCTGACCCGAAGGGAAAGCCTGCTCAGCTCGGCCCAACTCCCTTATACAAATCATGACTTTGGAACAACATGAAGCCTGGTGACCCAGCGTTTTTGATAGCCAAAGATGATTGAGACTCAAGGTGGAGTTTTTCCCCAGGCATAAGAGCAACAACAGCAGGATAAAGTCACAGGCTGTGAAAGAAAGCGTAATGCAGTTATTTCCTACAACGCCTTGGATCAACCCGCCGCAAACCCCTCCCTCTGCCAAGTTTGTGACACCTGCAGGGCACCACCACAAATGACGTGCTTTAAGGCTTCTAAAGGGAAAAAAACCTAAAGTAAAAAAGTGTCTTACACATCTTAAAAGTGCCAACAGGATCCCTACATTACCCACCCTTCCCAAAAACAAACACATAAACAAGGATCAATAAACATTCTCTTTTTGAGAGCAAATTAAGTCATTCCCAAGTATTTTCCAAGCAAATTACTAACTGTGCTTTTAAAGATTTCAGAGGGCCCAGTTAATTATTCCCTAGCTGTGGCTGTATCTCCTCTTGTCCCTTCTCCCTTTAAGTATTATTCTAAGTGAGATACTCTTCCGTTCGGCTGCAGAGCTTTCTAAGTGCTGGCGTGCGGCGCCGGAGATCCCTTTTCCCATCTGTTCAAAGCATTTTTATGCTCCTGGGCCGAAAACATAGTTGTTCTACTCTGATTTCTGCCAATAAATACCCATCTGAATGCTTGACTTGACTCCTGTGAGGAGGCTTGCTGATTTCAATGTTACTTATTAGGCGGACGAAGAAACGTTTGCAGATCTGTATGCTTCCATGCCCTGTCTACATAAAGGCAATATCACTTCTCTCGCTGCCTAAGTACCGGGAAAGAAATTCACACCTGACGGCCAGTTGCTCATGTACCACAATGATGGTACCTGCCCTGTAGCTAGTTTGATTCTCTGCTATTATTAACACGAACAGTGTATCAGAGATGATCTCATACAGTCAAAAGAATGGAAATCAGCTACCACTGGTGGCTTTAAGCTGAAACATGAACATAACGCAGGGGAACTCATCATTCCTGAAAGTGCCTCTCTACAGCTGCGATAGACAACAGGGAAGAGGGTGCAAACGCGTTTAAATGACTGTATCTGAAGCCATTGTTGCTTTGCTCTGGTGGAAACAAGCCGGTATTTTGAAGATCCCTCACATACTAAGTGGCAGGTGTGCGCTTCTGCTTCTTATTAGAAAAACCCCCAGCTGCTTTCTGTGAATTTAGCTTTGGGAGCCGGAGCGCTCTAGTTTCAGTCTGCATTCTGGGACAGGTAGCACAGACCAATTAATCATGAAAGCTCCCTCAGATGGTCTCACCTTCTTTTGTCTTTGAATAGCACGATACAAAACAAAAATGGGTCATCAATGCATTAGCAGGAGGCTACGATATCCTACCCTTGAAGAGATGTTATACTTGCAGCATAGACACGAGATACAGAGAAAAGCAATCGTCTACTCATTCCAAAAGCATTATCAGCTGTCGGTGGGTGTTGTTTGCTTGTTTGGTTTTACAAGCAGCACTAAAATACTTTTTTTCTAGCAAGGATATCGATAGCTTTCAACTCCATAAATCCTGGGTGAAATGAAAGAGTTGGAACACATAACGCTGAGGAACAGACGAACTCACTGCTCACCAAAGATGCCCACTTGTCAGTAGGAGCCGGTAGAAATAAGGGGATTTTGGCAATAAACATGGGGGGCAACTGCCTGCGACGTGGGGCGTGCTGACAGGCTAGGAGCAACAGGTAGATGAGAGAAGCATGTTTATGGAAAAGAAAAAAATTAGCTGGAAAAATGGGTGATTAAAAAAAGAGGTAGAAATGGAAGAAAGTTGACGTAAGAGGTATAAAGCCTCATTATCCTCCACTTGGTTTTCATGAAGAGAGTGAGGAGGGGCTGTATACAAAACAAAGGGGACAGAGAGGCAAATAAATGACAATTCAAATCTCTGACTAGGCAGAAATCAGCCAAATGCTACTGTATGGCTTTAACGGCAACAACAGATTCCTTGGGATAGCCAGAATCGGCAGAAGTAGTAGGATAAAGTCCATGTCACATTTATTACGGATATCAAGCAAAAAGAGGAGAAAAACCCCAGAACCAGAAGGCTCTACAAGCATGATTTGAATAATAAGAATAGCAGAAAACAGTTGGCATGGAACATTTAGCAAATTATACCTAAACTGCAGACAGTCAGCATGCGTTTGCCCACAGAGAGCTTGCCTAACAAATCTCGTACTGCCTCATTGAAGAAGCAGCAATAATGGAAAATATTTTACAGGGAAAGAATCTGTGGGTATAATTACGTGGCCTGCAGGAAACGCTTCGGACAGAACAATCAGCTGGGAGTTAAACAGGAATTGGGGAGCAACCACAACAATCCAACTTCACTCAATGCAATGTTAGGGTGGAAGAGAAATCGTAAAGCACAGGAATAAATCAAAAAAGATCTTATGTCCCAGGACACTAAGAGAGTAAAGGGTCTTGAATGACATGGTGCGTTCTGTGCAATTCCCTGGAAAACACTGGGGAATGTGTGTGGGCAAGAATCCCGCGAGAGGTGATGTTTTGTATTTAATCAGGAATAAGCCGTACCCCTTCCCCAAACACTTGGGGGGGAGGGTAATAATGAAATTTTGAGCGTGTGAGGTTTAAAGGCTTAAATTTTAAGGCCAAAAGAGACTGTAATGAATTATTCTGACTTCATATAGAATGCAATACCAAAGAATCTCACCCAGTAATTTCTGGCTGGACAACCGTGTATCTAGGAAAAATATTTAGTCTGAATTTAAATACTTCAACAAATTCACTATACCCACAGCTTAATTGTTCTGATGGTTAATTACTCTCAGTGAATCTTAAATGCACTCCAAATTAGTCTGTCTCCAGTTTTCAAACTGGTTTTTGCTGGACCTTTGTTTGATTTCAGTGCTCTCTGCAACCCTCGCCCTGGAGGTTCTACAAGTTTGCTCTAAGTTACCTTACCTCGGACTAGGTAAAACTACTTTAGTTTCTCATTATCGATCATCCTTTTGAGACTCCAAATCGTTCTTTTTTCCATACTTTCCAAATTGTAAATGCCTAAGCAGCAAACAGCGATGAATCTTATTAAAAAAAAAAAAAAATCAAAGCAATTGCAGACAGCACTGCATCTTGGTATGGACCAGAAAGTCAGGTCTGAATTCCTGAGAATGACTCTACAATCCAGCTTCTGGTAGAGTTAACCCCGATTCAGTTTTTCCTGATTTTTTTACACTTAATCAGAAGAGAATCTGGGGCAACTACACAGTTCTGGTTAGAGGAAATAAAAAAAACTGAAATGGACAACACCAAAGGTTCAAGAGAGGATAACTGAGATAATAAGCCTTAATGACCCTAAATGATAAGCGAAAGAAGGTTAAACGTGCTGTGGAGAAGAGAAGATTAACAGCAGGCCTTGCTGATATATAAAATGCCTTGAGGGAATAGAAAGGATAAATTTTAGTAGACAAGCAATTTAGTAGAGGGATATGCAAGCATGATTAATTAATTAACATCTGTATTAGTTAATGACAATGAAAAGCTCCATATTATTGCTGAGCTGTATTATGAGGAAGAATAAAAGCAGCAGACAACTTTATACTTCTTAATGCAGAAGTTTAACAAAATTACCAGAGAGGCAGCACCAGGCTCTGCGAGCACCTGGGCTGGCGTAACCCAGGCACGGCAGCGGAGGAGGGAAAGGGGACAGAGCTGCTTTGGTCAGGGTAAATTTTTGATATAACACAACAGCTCTTTGTTTGGAGAGTTCATTTTTGCCATCTCTGCCTTCAAAATAAGTGCAACTATCTTCCAGTTAACTCAGTTCCGAGACTCCTGTCACAGAAGGGAGTTACTTCTCACTGGTCCTAAGGAAATATTCAACGCTATAACAGAAAAAAACCCAAACCCCACCTTCTGAGGATAATGATGTATTGGAGCAGATTGCAGAGGTTGTGAAATCTCTGCCCTTGGAGGTTTTGAAGACCTGGTTAGACAAAACCCTGAATTGGCCTCGTGAACTCAGGCTTGACCCCGCTCTGAGCAGCAGGTTGGACTGGAGACCTCCCAAAGCCCCTTCCAACGTGAACAAATCCACGATGCTGTGATATAAAGGAAGATTTTATAATTTAAATAATAGGGAAGCTATATTGATAAGGAAAATACGAACACAATTTACCATTATATGAGATACTTAAATACGAAAAATCATGCAACAAATAATTTAGGATATTTTTGCCTGGAGCAGTTTCACACATTGTGGTCTCTGAGGTGGTTTAGTGGTTCTTGATAAATACCATAAAGCTTACTGAAGCAGATGTATTTTTCAAGCAAGAGGCTGATTTATATCAAACAGAAAATATAAGCTCCCTACAGTCTGCTTGTTTGACTTGGAGAGGTGAAGACTGTTTTTCAATGATCTCAGTTTAAAAGAAATATTTGGAACTTAACTTTTCTTTCTGCTTTGATTGCGAAATAAACAACTGGAAACAGGTGGTTTCCTTTCAGATGCTGAAATTCAGCATATTGCTTATAAAAAAATACTTTTGCTAACCAATTTTCATGCTTAGTGGCTAGAACTCATCAAATGCTTCATATTGTAAATTTATATGTTGCTTTATATTGTGAATATATTATTTAAAATATTATATTTATATTACATCAGATGCTTTATAATGTCACAATATCTGCAACTTGCTGCATGTATCCCCTTTTGCTACAAATTCAAATTGCTACCCACTTAACATTTGGAGTGGAATTATTACATGTATGCCTAACAAAAATATAGGGCCCAAACAGCTCAGTCTCTCCCCATCCCTCCCTCCCCAACTAACCCGTGGTCATTTAACCGCCTGTATCTGGTCTGAACAGATTTTGATCGAAATACAAAACTTCTGCCTCTGGGATCACGACTGTAAGCATATTCAAGTCCCTTAAACAAATCTTGCAAAGGAAGCAAATAGAAAAGAAAAAGTCATTTATGTTCCAGTGCCGTTTCCAGCACTAGGAAATGCCACTTTCATTGTCACTGCCAGTGTGGCTTGAAATGTTTCATTTAAATTTGCATTGAACTCAGGCTGCTGATGGTCCTCCTCTCTCCCTCCTACAGTCAAACTCAGCTTCCCAAATTCCCCTCTTTGTAGGGCTGTACTCCTAGACAAGTCCCCACCTAATTATCAAGATAGAAAAGGCTTTTTCACCCCAGCTACCATTGTTGTAACAGCTGATAAGACAGTTTTTCTGGCATCTTCTGACAAAGGATTATGTCAGTAGGAGATCAGACGCTCTCCTCAGAAAGCGGCACAGTTGGCCGTGCACCGCAATACAAATTAGCATCCTTTCTGCTGCTAAACGTCGGAAATCTGAGTATTATAATCACTCCCAATTTTGAAACTATATCTGCACTGCCAAAGCAGGAGGCTCTGGGAACACAATCCATACTCCTTTCCATTAAAGGCTCTGCCATTGCGGTGCGTGGAGGAGGTCCTTCCCTGGAGACATCATTCTGGCCAGGAAGAAATACTTAAAGGTGACAGCAGACCACACGGGACGCAAAGATATTTCTTGGTGTCCCCTCTTGCCTAACTGAAAAGGTTCCCTTCAGGTTCCACCCGAGGCCACCCATTTCATCACAGGGTCGATAACATCAGTATGCATGGGCGGCCGATAAAATTTACGGCGTGGTTTCAAGCAGTAGTAACATGAAGGACATGTGGACATGTAGCACCCCTCAGCTCGAGGGGACTGGATCCAGCCTTCTGCTCTGTCACACAAGAATCCTTGCCGCAGGGAACAGCTCTAGTCTAATCCGACTGAGTGGGAGCTCACCTTGTAAGTTATGCACAGCAAACTGGGCAGCAACGTATCTCAACTATGCGCATCTTCTATGTATAACGTGCCGGTTTTGTATCCGGGATCTTTTTCTTACCAATATGGCACCAATAACACACCCACAATTTAAATGATTATACTGATCTGCAGGCAGTAGATAGAAATCATGTCCAATCTGGTCTCTCTTTGGCAAGATAAAAGATCAGAGAGCAGGAATCACATTTGTCTCGATCTCGTACTCCTAAACGTCAAAGCCGAAGTTTTCCCCTATAAATATAAAGAATATATAACAGTAAAGGATCCTTTTTTTAACAAGTAAGGAATACGGTAAGAGAAAAGCTGCACCCATGCTGATAGTATGTCCTGAAACACTTCACGGTGCTTCAAAAAACAACCCGTGACTTTTGGGGGTTAGGCATAAACAAGTTAAGACGTCTCTGAATTACGACTCTCTTTTCAGACTGGTTTTCTCTGTGGGCGATTCCCAGACACAGATAACAAAGCACGAGACAGCATTTTCACCGTCAAAAAAGATTCAGCTGTAAAACTTTTTGATACACATTCAACCTTTGTAAAAATATTTTCAAGTATTTTAAATAATCTAAAATATTGCCAGCTAAAACATTTAGTCTAACTAAACATAGTAGTAAATATAACTGTGATGCCATTGTGATGGACAGATGGTCTATAATTGAGGAGACTTTAACAGGATACCTCTCTAGGAAAGAAGTTTGCTGCTAACCATTTACTTATTTCAGTTCTACTGACCAAGACAAATCCAAGGGCTTTAAATATGACGACAACTTAATTTTAGCTTCTAAGAATCAGTTTCAAAGTGAAGTCAATAGAAAACATTTAGCCACTGATTCTGTAGAGGTTTGGCTTTTTGATTTTTTTTTTTTTATATTTTTTTTTAATCCCTGAGATTTCAGCAATGAAATATAAAAAGAAAAATGGCTCTGTATTTCTGGTACTAGCCCAGGAGACCAGGAATGAACTCCTGCACAGTTTTTCGTAAAGCTTCTTGTGTTTCCTGTGCCCCAGGGAATGGCAATAATCTCTCTAGTACACGGAACTGCCTTTAAAAGATACTTTTGTACACTTCAATTTCTGAGTTGAGTACCGTTTGAACTAGTGCTCATTTTGAAATGTTTTGCAGTTTCAATACAAACTCATGCGATGCCCTTGACGCTCCTTTTTTCAGGGCACAGAAGCCCGACAGCAGCAGTACCTCATTGCCTTGCAATACCTGCACCATGATGGTTTGCTGAGATAGAATATGTAAAGTCACAATGGAAAAAATTAGAAGAAAATGCTAGGACCGCATTGCTCTGATAATGAAATAACGATGAAAACATTACTGTGGTTGAACTACATACACTTAGCTCTATTTAGAACAGAATTCCCTTGTATAGATACAATTCACTGATAAAACGGGGGAGAAAGCTTTTCCCACAGAGAAATTTAATAACTCTTCACAGCAGAATTGCTTGCGTCTGTTAGGAAGTCGTCAGTCTAGTCTCATAAAACAGAAAATAAATCCTCATTGAATATATAGTCTATGTTGAATTTTGTTGTCTTTCCTCAGGCTACAGTCCTGCTGAAGTCAAAGCTTTCTTTGAGAAGACTGTAAAGATTTAGTGCAAGAACATTTCTTTTGATGGAAGAAGTAGAAATTTGGCTCATGACTCACGCCAGATTTGTGTAAGTGTGACATCCACTGGCGGGTAGTGGAGAGTAAAACCTATAAAGCAAGCAGCTCGCTAAACCGCAGCCTCCCAGAGCTCTACATTTATGTAACCTCTTATTCCAACAAACTTTACCAACATATTTGCCCAGCGTGAGCCCCATAGAGTGATATTTGCCTAGTAAACACTTTTGAGAGAGAAAAAGATATTCATTAAAGGCGAGCAATAACGTCAGAAGTGTTTACTAGTATTTCTCCAATAATTCTCCTTTTTTTAATAACAGAACCAAAAGCGTAACTGGTTAGGTAAAGTTTTGCAGCACACACAGAAAGAGTTCCATTGTTAAAACACAGAAATCTTCTCAGTTCTTCTGACACCTGTTTCCAGATTTGCCGATTTTTTTTCTTGAGAGCTTGGGCAAGTGAACAAACTACCCTGCATTTATTAAAGAGGCAAAGTAATCACAGATGAAGACGAAATTAGGTTGGAAGAGACCTTTGAAGTTCACCTGGTCCAACGCCCTGCTTGAAGCAGAGCTAACTTGTAAATTAAATCAGGTTCCTTATGGCATTGTCCAGTCAAGTTTTAAAAACATCTAAGAATGAAGATCCCCTTACTGCTCCAGGCAGCCTGTGCCAGTGCTTAACCACACTCGGGATGAACAATTTTCTCCTTGAAGTCCAACCAGAACTTCCCTTTTTCAGCCTGTGACCATTGTTTCTTGTCCTTTGGCTGTGCACCACTGAGAGGCGTTTCCTTCTCTATTACCCACCCATCCCCACCTTTCTGGCAGTGGAAAAAGCACAATTTGATTCCCTTCCTCCTCTTCACATGAAACAAACCCAGTTCCCTCAGCCTCTCTCCATCCGTAGTCCCTTCTGAATGTTACCCTGCCTTCCAGAACATCAACTCACCCCCTCTAATTTGGCATCATTAAGAAATTTGCTGAGGGGTGCGTTACAGCCCATCATCCGGGTAAGGGTGGTGAAACACTGGCCCGGGTTACCCAGAGAGGTGGTAGATCCCCCAGTCCCTGGAAATATTCCAGGTCAGGTTGGACAGGGCTCAGAGCAACCTGATCTAGTCAAAGATGTCCCTGCTCATTGCAGTACAGTTGGACTAGATGGCCTTCAAAGGTCCCTTCCAACCCAAACCATTCTATGATTCTATGATCCAGGTCATTACAGTACTGATCCTTGAGAAACATCACCAGTAAGCTGTTGCCAGTCAGACTTTGACCCGTGGACCACTGCCCTTCAACCAGTTTTTCCCTCACTTTGTAGTCCACCCATCCAGTTCACGTCTCCTTAATTTGGCTACTAAGGTGATACACGAGACTGTACCAAAAGCCTTTCTCAAGTCAAAGTGAACATCACCTGTTCCTCTCCCTTCATCCACAAAACCTGTAATTTCATCATAAAAAAAAAAAAACAGGATGGTCAAGCACGATTTGCTCTTGGTAGATCCATGCTGGTTCTTCAAATTTTTGTTCTTCATGTGCCAGTAAACAGTTTTCATGAGGAACTGCTCCATAATCTTCCCAAGGACCGAGGTGAGGTTGACTGGGAAGTAGTTCCCTTCTTCCTTTCCTACCCTGAAGATGGCATAGCATTTCCTTTTTCCTGTCATATTAGTTAATTCATGAGAATTAATTGTTAAAGGTTATAAAAACCTCAGACAAACGATAGGATGCAAGGGCCCTGGTCCAAGACTATTGAAAGAGGTGTTACTGAATTCTGAACGTAGACGAGAACTCCTGTTTCTCAGCAAACACTAAGCTGTCTCCCCTGATGCTGCAGTTCCATGAAACAGGAGGGCAACGCAACAGCATCCTGCCGATGAAAGGGGCAGCCAACTCCCCCTTCGTCCCCCACTGCATCACTTCGCTTTGTGTCAGCCTTGACGGTTGCCAGGACTATCCAAAAGACAATTAAACTCGCTAACCCATCTGAAAGCTAACTCATCAAAACAAAACAAAAGAGGCTTTTTTCTTTTTTTTTTTTTATTTATTTATTTAATCAGGTTAGCGAATCAGCTCATAAAAAAAAATCACCGCAGACTAGGCAAAAGGAAAGGCAGGAGAAGAGATGAGGGGGAGAAGATGACCGTGCCTTTCTGATGGCAGCAAGCCAACAGATCAGCTCAGATGCCTGTGAAACGGCAACCTATAAATATATATATGTATACACCTTTAGGATCCTAAAATAGTTCTCTAGAGCAATGGTTAGCCCAAGTAGCTATAGTTGTAAGCACAGGAAAAAAATATTTTGAAACATTTAAAAATGGTCAGATGAGGGGAATTTAAGTCAGACTTTTCTAGCTACTGAAGCAGACAAATGATGCATCCAAGATTCTAAGCTGTTTTTCAAAAATGAAGCATAGGGCAAGATACAAGCTGGTTTCCCAGGCTGCCGCACAGTATTCCACTGTCAGGAATGCTACTTAATTATTAACCAAGAGTCTGCCGCACTCTTCCTACCGCGATCATCCAGAACAGAGGAGAGATGGCACTTCAGCTGTTTATTTATCCTGCGCTGAATTTGAAGTAAAACTTCAGCTGAATAAGATCACATGCAAGCTGCCATCTGCGTTTGTTCCATCAGGATTATCGTTCTTGATTGTTTTATTTTGGGAAAAAAAAGTCGGATTGTGACTTTAAGGTTGCAGCATGTACAGACTTAAGGAGGTGATGTACTTGTGTTTGAAACTGCATTTCTTTGTTGGGTTTTTTTTTTTTTTGGTGGGGCTTTTTATTTCTGAGGCCATCACAGCTGTTTCACAGACTCTGTAGCAGGTCTCTATGTTTGATGTGTTTTACATTTTGTAAAAGAACTTTAATTTTGCGATTCAGATTTTTTCCCTAAATTGATCTCTACTCTTCATAAACTCCCTTTTCAGCCTTTGTACTTTCTTCCAGTTACACAGTAACGTTGGCTGTTGTCTAGGAAACGCATCTTGTGTTCTCCCGAGCATCCCGGCACCATTAATGAAAGAAATCCCTTTGCATCTCTGGGTCACATCATGTTAATTCAGCAACTCTGTGTGAGAGCCAAGTGACTGATTTAGTGTGCAACCTGCAATGCAAAATGCTCTTCACGAGACTACCAGAGTGAAAGAGGTACCATAAGGAGACCTTCCTCACCAGCCCTACCAGCGGTTAGCTATACCGGGAATTGCACATACTCAAAGAATATTCTGCACATGTTCAGAGAATCACATTTTCTTGTACTTACCAAGGACAACAGCAAAACATTCACCAACTGGAATGGGAGTAGGAAAAAGGCCAGAGCTGTGATATTTTCCCAAGACAAGCTCCATACATCCCCTTCAGACTGCTAGGTACCATACGTCTATAGAAGAAATCAGAAGAGGATTTTTGATATTTTGTTGTACAAGAAAAATCTTAACAACAAAAAAAAAAAAAAATCCAAGCCCAGACCTCAGAACTTAGTTAATGCTTTTTCACCTTGATGTGTGGCAAAGCTCTAGCCAATTCATCCACCTTCTCCACCTTTGAGCAGAGGAATAGGTGGATTCATGCAGTAACACAGGTAAGACTAAGCAACAGCAGAAAGTGGGCAAACAGGATTGTCATCTGGAACTTGAGTGGCTCCAACCGGGCAAGTTTAGGCAGACTGGAGCCCATCTTCACTTTTTTATTTTTTTTAATTAAATAGAAGTGATGCTTCCACGATCACACTGCCAGAGAAGGATGGTTCTTAAGGCATAAGGTCCTGTGGCTTGGGAGCAGGTTTAACCCAGCGACATCGCCACCAGCTCTATGAGTAGTATTGTCAAACCATGAGGTCCAGTTGGTCGAGTTGATCCAGTTGTCCTTCGGCTTGGGTATTTTACAGACCAGTGGAAGCTATGACTGGCTGAAATTCTTCTCTGGCTTAATTAGGAGGCTTTGAAGTCCTGTAAGAATATAATTTTCCCTGGGCCAGATGGGAAATCAATCAACAGAGTAAACCTGCAAAATTCACACCTGTATCATCAACAGTTCTACAGAAAACTGCTCAATATCAGCATCAGCAAAACTATATATTACTTCATGGTTAAGAAAGGTTATTTGCTAACAGCCTAGATGGAAAAAGACTGCTATAAAAAAAAAAAAATTTCCCTTTAAGAAAGGTGGACTGATGCCCACTTGATTTATGGTATTCCCTGAAACACAGGCGGACAGCCACACAAGTACTCCCAGCTGTTACTGCACTTAAGAAACTGCGTGAGAATTGAGACTCTGGTGATATAAAGATGATATAAAGACTTCAAGAACAGGTAAGACAGGAAGGTATGGAGGTCTCCTTATTAATTTTTTATTATTGTCACAAGCAAACAAAAATACAAATTGAGGTGTTTTTTCTTTTTTTTTTTTTAATTAAAAAACATATGGCTGTATCAAGACCGCTCAGCTTGCTACGTAGTCTTGGTAGCAATGAGTTGTGAGTGCAAATAACTTGCGATCCCTTATTGTAGGATGGGATATGGGATACCGCACCAAGGAGAAAGGGAGGCACAGGCTGGCTGTTAGAAAGGATGCTCTGTGGGAACTAAAAGGGGACAGATACCCACAGATTGTGTAAAGGCTAAAGATGGGGAGTGCTCATTTTAGCCCAAAGACAGCAGATACCTGAAAAACATTGCAACAGACAGCAGGAATGGGTTGCAAATAACTCCCTTTTATACAAATACATTATTTGTTGTCTGTACCTACTGACATCTTCATTATTTTTTAAATGATACACCACACTTTTGGTCCTTTGCTCCAGGGAAAGCAAGCCTGCATTAAAATGATAATAAAAAAAAAAAAGCCATAATCCTGGTGATTTACAGTCTCCAACTGAGGCTTGTAAATGATCCACTCTCCTCAGAATATTAAAGCTATTTGCCATTCAAACCCAGATCTGATTTTTGCAGAGGGCCTCTCATATTAATTGAAGGTCAGATCAATATCACTATTTGTAAGGTGTTTGGAATACATGCCAGGAGACATTTCCATATTAAAATTCAACAAGACATTACACCAACAAACTCATTCTCGCCCGAGGTTAACCTTAAACAGGAAAGAGATATTTCAACTCGTTAATCTCATTCTCCTCCATATTAGCTTGTCATGTTGTTGGGCATGGCTTCCGCCTTTGCAAATTTAATTCATGTCAAAGCTTGCAATTTTCATTGCTTGCTGTCGCTACACTACGATTCTTGTCTTCTTTCTCTTAGGACTGATGTTTTCTGAAATCCCCAGTTAAAGAGCGATACATGATTTGGGTGATTTTCACTACACAACGCTTTGCAAGCTGGTCCCCACCCGTGATGCGATGAAGATTGGGCCACACTGTCGCACTTAACTACAGTCAATGACTCGGCACCTCTCCCCAGATTTTCTAGCTGTACTTTTGCAGTAGAAATCAAGATCTTTACCTAAAACCAATGCAAGCAAAAAATGAGTTACAGCAATTGCTAATCAACAAATTGGAACCCAAATCTTGCCCTCGCCTTGATGTTCACTGCAGTCATCACATGTGTGTCTCAGCTCTCAGTGTCTGGTGGGTGAACAAGCTTGCCTGGGCTGAAAGACAGCCTGGGCGACCTCAGTGGTCTTTTGTATTTCTATTAACGAGAAAAGTGTATGGTGAATGGAATCAGAAAAGTGAATGCTAGCCACTACAGCCCTTTAAATGTGTCACATGTATTTTTCACTTCTCTCATCAGACACGAATGCACAATAAGGAGGCCCAGGTAATGAGATCGGCAGGCTTTGCTTCTTACATAAAATGCTAATCAGTGTTTTATGCTATTAACCTTTGCAGTAAAAGATCACCAGGTCCTTTTCCTCTTTCATTAAAAGCTTTCCAGATAGAAAAAAGGGTCAGTTCATCCCAAGTGTGGTGCCCCCAGTGATTTCAAGAAGCTTTCTACAAAGGGGACTTGCTTTCATCATTATACACTTTTCTCTCTTCCCTCCCTATTCCGCATGCATGAGCTAAAGCGGATGTCATTTGCTTTTTTGAAGCCGAGCATCCCCAACTAAAATTATCAATAATCATTTTGATCAAAGGTGAACAATTAGTTTCAGGATTTTCTATTTCCCTTGTATTTACCTTGAAATTTGGACCTACCCAAGTGCTCATGTTTTGTCTTTCCAAAATGCTACTTGCTTTTTAAAACAGATTTTCTTGTTTAAAAAAATGTGCCTCTGACTGTGAACTCTCTAAAAATTCAGATTCTTAGAATGTCAGCAAAGCCCTAATACCGAGGTCACTACTTTCCTAGTTTCTAGTTCCAAGAAAATACTATCTCACCAAAGATGCAACATCTAACTTTGTAGCAAAAATGGAGGGAAAAGCCCCCAAAAGAAGTCTTCAAAATGCTGCTCATATTTTACGAGTGAACATCAAGATCTGTGACATAAGCGATGACGCGTTTCACCTCAGATCCCATACCATTTTTTGTCTTTGTTAAAGGGAATACGGGAGGAGGGATCACTTTGAAGTGACACATTATTTAACGTGTTTCCAGGAAAGCAATTTTGAGAATGTTAATGAAAGCTTATTATTGTGCAGCTCTTACCAAATTAAAAAGAAGCAACTGTGAAGTTCAGAAAAACTTGGAAAATTTTAAAGTACATAGGAGACAGCTTCTTGAACAGTCGGGTAATAAGCAGCAGGGTCCTGAGATGATCCTCCCAGTCTGTATGAGGACACCGTATATATCTAGTACAACACCAGTCTGAAAAAATACCAGTCCGAAGAATACTCTTATTCTTACTTAAGAGCACGGTTACTTTTAAGAACTGTATTCAAACACACTGTTTCACACACTCAGAGCTATTTTATACTATTACTTGTTAAAGAGATTGAGCAGGTGAAAGAATCAGGCCACTTCAACAAGGTTAAGGAACACAGGAAGGACAACCTCGAAACACGTAGTAACTGACACACCTACACTGCAAAGCTGCCCAACTAAGGCCAGAGACCCGATTACAAAAGGTGCTGTACAAAGACAAAAGCAAAAATTGGATCCTGTTCATGAGAACTTTTTAATCTAAGAAAAGGGCTAACATTGGGGTGGCAAAAAGCAGGGCAACATTTGATAGAAAACCATCTGAGCCTCTAATTCTGGTTAGGATTCACAAGCATTCCAAAGTTTTATAGAAGCATTTAAGAAGGATTAAAGTTGTGGAGATGTAGCAACAGCATGCTTGACTTGAAAGAGAAGGTGATCAGAAGCATAAATCAATGATTTGGTAGGGAAAAAGAGGAAACATTAAAGCTGTGAAAGGGTCTTGAACATGAAGACATACATTTCTTGGATAAAGGAAGGAGGTGAAACGATCAAGGACACAGGCTAGGAAAATGATCTTAAGGAGCATATTTTGAAAAGACACAAGACTGCATTAGTAAAGGTCAAACAAAAGGATATGGCATTAAGCAAAACATATGTTCAGAAATTTAAGAATTTTACCTTACAAATATACTGGGGAAAAAAAAATTGTACCTTCAAAAAACAAAGATATAGCATCTGCAACTGAACATGGCTCACTGCTGAAGTTGGAGAAGACTCTCTGCCCAAACCATCCAAATGTAGCTGAGGATTCTTCTTTGGGAACAGGAGTAGGTCCCTGCCCTTTACCTTGTACTTCCCCACTGGACAGCTTTGGCCAGCAGGAAAAGGCACGCTCCTGATGCAGAAAGGTTTACATCTTCATAACTACAAAAAACTGGTGAAGAACAGCCATTACCATTAGTATTTCTGTTGCAAGACGGTATTTCCAAGACAGCCACAAACTCAGACCAATGCAACACGCTTTCTTCGCATCGTGTCGGTTCGTGTGTAGTGAGGATATGACATGCTCTTGGCCCGTACAGAGCAAGCTGTGGAGTTTCCTTCCACCTTGACAGCTTATAACAGTAACTCGCACTTTCTGCTCCGAAGACACAAATATTTTCATGATTTACGGTAACTTCTAGTTAGGCGATCTTGATACGTTTACCTTGAAGTAAAACAGTGATGCAAATTTGCTTGGTAACAGTCTACCTGCTCTTTCAAAAAATGGGATTAAATCATCATCATGAGGTAAATCAAGCAGATTGCCCTCAGCCATACGAAAAGGTATTTGTAGCCCTTGATTTGCTGTCTCACATTTCCGAGAAGTGCTCTACCTTTGGAGGGTCTCATCCGCAAGCTGATGTTATTTACAGCAACAACAGAATCTATGAAAAATACAAATAGCTCTTACTAAAAAGTCTCATTGTAGAAGACGATCTTTCTTCTTTCTCTATCAAGTTCACCTGCTCTTAAGATTAAAGATTTCTGGACTACCTCTGTGCATGAGGTCTATTTGATATGATATGGTAAAGCCATGATTTATCACGAACCTCAAGATATGTTAGTTCTGTGGGGTGGTGTCTTCTGAATCCTAACTTCTAAAGCTGAGAGAAATTTGGTTTGTTTGTTTTTTAAAGAAGATATCTATGGCCTCTATGGCTGTAGAGAAGAAAACCTGAGTGAATATTAAGCACGCAAAACCTACTAAATTAGAAAATTGAAACGCAAAGCCATTAACCAGATGACTTCTGAATGTTTGGCACTGTTGATATTACACAGACGTAATCTGTAGAAGTTCTGTCAAATTTAGGATACTTATCATCAGCCATACTAGTTTTGCACATAAGATTAGAGAGTAAAGCATGCACAGGTATGACCAAGTATAAATGTTAACGTGTCCATGGGTTTAAAGATAATCTTAAAGTGGTAATCAAGGAGTAGTTGGGAACATCCGGTGAGTGTTTGGAGAAAACTGTGACCTATTTTCTTGGCTATGGCTATTCCCTACTCTCGGTTCCAACAGCTATAGTGCTCTGTACAACATCATCTAGAAAAGCAGGACTTGCATGGTGGCTACAGCAATTTCCCCTCAGAGAAGCAGAGGTTTGCCAAATGACACAAGCAGCTTAGTAGTTTTACTTATTTTTATCTGTATTTGCTCGTAGCACATAATTAACTCTATTTTCAAAATGCATGTTAATTTTGAATAAGATTCCACAAGCAGATTGTTAGGGAGGTATTCAGAGCATAATCATGCTTTTCCACACTGAAAAAGGAGTCAGCTGTGGGATGAGGATTCATATTCTAACCATTGAGAGCTCACGTCTCAGCCCCAGCTGTGCCAAGAGCTAGAGATGCCAACCAGGGACTGAAGAGAATTTTGTTGCGGAGAAGGAGAGGAGGAGACCTGGGGAAGGGAGGGAAGAAGAAAAGCCCAAAGAACTCTTTCAGTTCTGTGCGAATGCTGTAAAAACATGTATCTCCCTTGCCACTTACAAAAAAAATACATGCTTTTAAACATTTTCTTCTTTCCCCCCCCCCGCTTAACAAGCTGTAAGTACATACTAAAAGGATATATTAAAAAAATTAATTGAAAACCTGAAGAAGATCCTTTATTTTTTAATATTGAAGCAAGGACAAGTAGGTTATTAGCAAATTGAGTAAGATTTTCCTTTGATACTACAGGGGATTGCACATGGAACTGAGTTCCAGAGATCCGAGTACCTAGGTTTATGTTCTTCAACACCACATCTACAAGAGGTCAAGATTAAAATCTAAGTTATATCGCTTAGGCAGGCAATAAGGCCAGTTAACAGCACTATTCCTACACATAAGGTGATTTATTATCAACTTAAGCAGCAAGCGATCGTATAAGCTTAGACCAAGATCATAAACCTATAGTAAAATTCATTCAGAGGCTGAGAAATTTGCAGAGATTTACATTTGCTTGAGCGGACATGGATACTGGCAATTTGAACTGACTGCTGTTCAAAAGTGGGAACGAAGGGAAGATCAATCTCTTTTACTTCTGCGGTAGTGCTAGCTACACCAGACCTTTGAAGAATCCTTCCCTTATAGGTCTTGCTTTTACCATTAAGAGATCATTTGGACATGGAAATGAGATCACCCTGAGCTAGAACCCGCAGTAGTAAGAAGATTCCTTAAAACATCCCCCAGATACATTTTCAGAAGCCCGTAAATCCAACTCAAATCTTTTCCACGTCTTTGGAAAAGGGATATTGTGTTTACTGGCAAAAAGCTGACAGGTTGGATTTAAATCATGAAACACACATCAAGCCTGACACCACATCAATCCAAAGTCTGCAGCATGCAGAATCATATAGAACACGTTTGTCTGGTGCCTGAAACAGTTAAATCTTCATAGCTGACTCTAATCTTCATATGGAACATTATGAAAAATTTTGTCATCCAGGAAGATTATTTTTTTTTTAATAGAAACTGTGAAACAATTCTGTTTTCATTTAAAAATTGCTTAGCTAGAAAACGCAGAGGGAATGAAACCTTTTTCGTAATAAAATTAAAATATAAATTAGTAATTATTATTTTATCATTAACAGATAAACTAGTCACTATGAAATCAATGTAAGCCACAGCAGCCTTACACGGATAATTACACTTTTATTGATCCATTAAACTCAGAGTATTTCCATAACATTTCCAAAAGGTTATTATTTACTCTGTAATCATTAGCTTAGCACATACATAGCAAAAGTAAATGAAACATCAGTTAACTGCTTAGGAAGAGAGATGAGGAAAGCAATAACACATCCAATAAATTAACCTGTTACATGTAAGTTCAGAAGTACGGTAGCTTGTTGAAGCTCCTTACTGATGGGGAGCGGTGGTCACAGGAAGAGAAGTTTCCTGCCAAACAATTGCAGGATACCAAGGAAAGACATCCATACAAGCTCTACCAAAAGCATTGGTGCCCACGTGTACATCGGTACCCTCATAAATCCGCTGTACCCTCAGTAAAATAAACCCCCTTAGAAGAATCCTGTGTACCACTTAACTGCATAAAATAAGCCTTCTCTGGTACCTAAATCTTGCGTTATGTTTGAGTTTGAAAGAATCACTTCTGTGCTTACTTCAGACTTCCCATCGATTAGCAGAGACTGTGACACAGCAGCACCGCGTGTCACCTCTGGGATGGCAGTACAGAGGGTGGTCTATAAAAATGTAGAGCGTAACTACTGTTATTAATCTTGGAAAACACCCATCACTGAAACGTTAGTCTCATTTTAGCATCAGAAGTGATTAGAAGTGATTTGCTAATTCGTATGACATCCATACAGCGTGGTTTTTCACGTGTGGAAGAAAGCCAGACCACCCTCAGAGGTGAATGAGGGCAGGGGATGTGCAGAGAAGCAGCGCTACTTATCGCTCACGGTACGTGATGGAAGTATTCAAAAGCACTTGCGATGGACGATTGAGGGCCCAGCTTCCTCATATTCATCTTTACTGATCCACATTTGCTGAAAAGTGGACAGAGATGCCAATATGGAACCCCCAATCCAGACAGAGTATTTACGTTCCGGCGGTGCGATCATCTAGAAGAGAAGGGAAATCTTTCATAAATAAAGCGACAAGCAGATAACTCCGTAAACATCCCTCTGGATGAAATGACTAGGTGAAAGGCTTTCCATTCAAGGAGCACAACGCCAACGAAGTAAAGCACCTCAGAGGTAGAAAGGCTGCTGAATTTTGTCTTCCACCTCCAGTCAATGGAGATGCTATAACGTTACTATGAGCAGACAAATATGGCAGCCCACGAGATATCTGCAGGTGGCCCATAAATGCAGCTACCAAACAATTTTAAAGAGATATGAAAGAAAATTCAAATTTTGAAATATCAACCTAACTTGATTGTTAATAAAGACCACTGGGACAACACTGCACAGAATGGTCTAAGCATTATTTTTTTTTCCTTTAAAGACAAAGTAATTCTTTAATGTAAAAAAACCAAAAACCGACAAAAAACCAGCAAAACGTTGAGATACACTGGCATTGTGTATTGAATTAAGCACTACACGTAGAGCTAGGAGACCTCCTGCCAATTCCCCCCTCAGCCACTGAATTGTTAAATTACCCTGGGTGTACCCTGGCCTCTGCACGCTCCTGTCTCCATTCCGGCCACTCTGTGTCCTGCCCGTCCAGCGGGCAGCCTGCTGCCTGACAAAAAGGGCCTCTCGAGTTCACTACACGTTGTCTGGAGTCTAAGCCGAATGGGTCCTTTCGAATAGCTAACTCACTGCAGACTTTGCACGCTGCTTGGATTTTAGATTTTTCAGTAAAGAGCTCTGAAGTGAAACTCCTTCACCCTTTGCACTAACGGCGTTCACTGACAACTAAGCATCGAAGTCTGTAATATGCCCAGTATCTTCTCAAGTTGTTCATACCCCCTTAGTATTTACAGCTCCATCTTCTCTAGGTTCGTCCCTACCTCTCTTGTTGTTCCTGTGGTACCTTTCAAGTAGTCCGTTTCTTTCTCACACCCCTATTTCATTGGGAATCCCACAGGACTCTCTTCCTTAACTGTTGTTTCACATTTTCTCAAAACGACCTCCTCAACTCCCGTGGCTTCAGCAACCATTTTTATTACCTCTCAAATCCCTTTTTTAATTCTGCTTTGACTGGTAGAAGGAAAAGAGGTATTAATTAAGCAGCCTCTCCTAACATCAGGACTTGGGATGCAAGACCTGGACATTCTTTTACGGATATTTTGATTTGTTGATAAAGATCTAACTTTCCAACAAAAGAAGCGTTAAGTGCAGGTGTTAAAAATTACCTTAATCTTCATAGTACTTGGAGCCAAAGCTGTAATCTCTTTTTGCATACGATCGCCAATCCCAGGATACATCGTGGTTCCTCCAGAGAGGACGTTATTAGCATAAAGATCCTTACGGATATCGATATCGCATTTCATAATACTGTTGTAAGTGGTTTCATGGATACCTGCAGATTCCATCCCTGAGCAGAAAGAAGTTTCAACGTGTTACTACCCTTTGTCCCGTTTTTTTTATTACTGTTAATATGAAAGGAAGGCTCACTAGTCCAGGCTGTCTCCCTTAAAACTCCAGGAAAAAACAAAGCTATGTGATGCGTAGGAGGGGAAGGAGAAAGACAGGACATACTCCTCACCTTCTTTGTCGTCTCAACATAGAAATTACACACGCAAAATACGCTCGGGAGGAAGAAAGATCCCCGTTATGATTTCGTACCGGCTTTTTTACTTCCTCAAGTTAAAAAAAAAAAAAAACCAAACGTAACATTATTTAAGGAAAATTTTAAAATGAGGGGTTACTTCAATGGTTTGCCATTTTTATAATCTTTTATGATGCTATTAGCTAGGAATAGAAGCCCGCGTGGCATTTCAGTGAGCTACCTTGCTTTTCAGGTGTTGGTTTAATTTGAACGCCAGTACAGTAAAGTTAACTTAAGGTACTATTTTTTGCTAAAGAAAAGGAACAGACCAGATACAGTCCTGGGAATGCAGTTTGAACTTTAAGTAGTAGACTTTTTAACTAGCTTAACACGTACCTGATCCAGGAAATCCCGATTTCCATGACTACATTTCTGATACTGACCACTGTTCAGCACCAGCTGTGACCCCGATACACTTCTGGTAGCCAAATCTACTAAAGAGAATTTCTCTTGATGATGTTCAAATACAGAACTTGGAGCTATATTAATGCTTGAATAGTTTCATTTCTACACACAAACGTAGCCAGCTTCACCATTTAGTTTAACGGCAATTGTGCCAAACCGCCTGCAGCCATTCTGCTCAGTCCTCAAGCGTGGAATTCAAGCGGGAAGTGGGAAATTTGTGAGGGCAGCATAAGTAACCACATAAAGTGTCAGTCATCCACTGGATAGAATGGGAATTTTAACACTACAGATACTAGTGGAAAACAATATATGATTCAATTTTGTATGTTTAAATTACAGATTAATATAATAAAACAATAAACAGAAGCAGCAGCTAGGTAAAAAAGCAGCACTGTGCAGTTATATATCAGCCAGTCAAGAGAAAAAGCATCATTTTCTGACAGTACTCTAAAACATCACCTTAGAAACTCTACTGTATTTATAAGAGGTTGAAATCATCTCAGGATTTGGGTATTTCTAAACTGACAGGCGTCTTTTTGTCCAGCAGCAGTAGCTGCTTTTATCCAGCAGTGTTCATAGCTTCTAAAGAACTGATTAAGTCAATAGAAGCTGCGTGTTTCTAAGGACATTTGAGGATAAATACCTCAGTTCCTACAGCTGAAAGTTGTCTATACTTCCTCACAAATTCTTCTTTTCATTCTCTGTCAAGTCCCTAGAAAGAAAATTCCTGTCCCACCTATGAAAGATGGCTGGAAGAGAGTTTCTGGGCATCGGAACCGTTCATTCCCAATGGTGATGACTTGTCCATCAGGAAGCTCATAGCTCTTTTCAAGAGAGGAGGAGGAAGCAGCAGTTGCCATTTCATTTTCAAAATCCAACGCCACATAACAAAGCTTCTCCTTGACGTCTCTCACAATCTCCCGTTCCGCTGCAGACAGCCAACAAGTTATTAATCAACACAGAGTATGACAACTAAGAGAGAGACTCTCTCATGCACATTTCCTTGAGTTCATTGACGGTCACGTGGTTCACTGGATTACGACCTCTCTGGTCTCTCAACAACATTACTTTCCTTTTGCATTACCAAATTCCCCTCATCGGCAAATAAAAAGATATATTGTACTACAGAATATTGTAAAGATTAATGTTTACATGTCTATGTCACAAAACCTTGATCAAACCTCCAGAGGTTCACCCATTACCAACTACTAACTTTGTTCCTTTGTCTTTGGAAGAGGTACAATCAAACACAACAACCCGCTGTATTTGTCAGTGACTTAGGATTTTCTAATGAGGTGGCATCCTCATCCTCGATGCTCAACATGCGTAGAATCATAGAATCGTTTTGGCTGGAAGAGACCTTTTAAGATGATCCAAGTCCAACCATTAACCTAGCACCACCAAGTTACCACTAAACCATGTCCCTCAGCTGAAAGCCAAAGTTAGGAGAACCCCATTCACTAACCTGAACTGTTTTTCCCAGGCCAACCTAGTGATAGGGATTTTGATGCATCTCACCAGGTACACACTTCCTGCATAGTAAGACAACTAACAGAGCAAACGTATGCCAAGTGCATCCAAAGCACAGCTCATTACCAGTGGTGACAAAAGAGTAGCCTCTCTCCGTAAGAATTTTCATGAGATAGTCAGTCAGGTCTCTGCCTGCCAGATCGAGTCTCATGATGGCATGAGGCAAGGCATAGCCCTCATAGATAGGCACATTGTGTGTGACACCATCCCCGGAATCCAAAACTATTCCTGGAAAGTGAAAGAAAAGGAGAAGCTGGTTATTTCCCACTGATACAGCGTCTCCGCATACTCCACATTCACAGCTGAAACATGCAACAACAAATGCAGGTGCTCATAGACCAACTGCTTCTGTCATTTCTACAACTAAAGAGCTGCTCCGGTGAGATGAAATCGTTAGCACAAACTAAGCACCAACTGCATTTGGGGAAAAAAGACATGTGACACTCAGCAATTTGACTGTATCGTTCTTGCCGAACGGATGCTAGCAATGACGATCTTACACGGACGCAGAGGCTTTCATTTCAGACGACCCCTAGCACTTTACAGACATGAAATAATGTATAAACTGTAACTAAATATCTATCTATAAAATTAAAAATTTGAATCTGCCATTAAAATAAACCACCACATTAGGGAAAATACAACAATGGTTTATCTGTGCACAGCCACGTTACTTATATTCTTGGATAGGAAATGAAATATGTGTTTTCCACTCAAAATGAATAAAGCATTTTTGACACCAAACATGCATATAAGTAACTGAATTTTAAACACAAACCAAGTATTTATGACAATTTTAACTGCTGTAGGCTGGTGATCTTTTTATACAAAATTTTACTGTGGCATCAGGCTACAAAGACAGTATTTTAATGTTTTTCAAAGTATATGAAGACTCAAGGGTCGTTAAGAAGTAATTTATTGTCTCAATGCTTGATCAGACTCTAAAATGGCAATAAGAAGAGAGCTCCATGCTAACTCTAATGATTGCTTAGCAGCAGACATTTTTAGGTCATTGAAATTCAACAATTAAATGAAATATTTTCATTTAGCTACTGAATGGTTGGGGTTTTTTTTTCTACTGGGAGTGGAGCTTAACAATAGAGGTAGGTCTAAAGCAAGGAGGAACTGTGGGTTTGGAACAATTTAGTTAAGACAGAGGCTCTTCTCCACACTGTGCAATTAAGGGCAGTATCAAACTGTGTCATCTTTCATCTGTTCATGTAGTTGAGCCATGCCACAGTCACTTCAGCTTTTGAAGCAGAAAGTCACAAATCTATACCCATACCTGCCATGAAGTTGAAAACAACAAGGAAGTACTTGCATGGCACGGTGGGAAGTATTTGGTCTCCGTATGGCTATCAGCTCTTCTTAACACACAGCTGGTGCATCACGATCAACACATATCTGTGTGTGCGTATGCGCATGTACATCCGTGAGAGAAGGAGAGGTGGAAAATACGACTCCCAGAAAGACTCACCAGTCGTTCTCCCAGATGCATACAGAGACAGCACTGCCTGAATTGCGACATACATGGCTGGCACATTGAACGTCTCAAACATAATCTGGAATGAAGAATTTGAAAACCTTTAGGATCTAACTTAAGAGTATCTGAAGGGACAGTAAATGTTTTGGGTTTTTTTTTTTTACGAATACTGCCAGTTACTACTCCTGAGTCCCCTCCTGAACTGTGGTTCTTCCGCGAACAGCACGCTATGTTTTCTTTAGGATTTCATGAAAAAAATCATGGAAGTCAGTGGGTATCTTTCCATTAACCTCAGACTAGGTCAGATTTTTACTGATAATGTTAACTGAAGATGACACCTTGGATAACTTTTTTACCCTGATGGCAGGACTGCAAGAACGCAGCAATCAAAAGTTGGTTTGCTTTGGTTTTTGTTTTGGTTTGGGTTTGTTTTGTTTTGGTTTTTTTTTGTTTGGTTTGTTGGTTTTGTTGGGGTTTTGTTTGTTTGTTTGTTTTTGTTTTTGTTTTTTTTTTTTTTAAATATGTATACAAACACACCTGAAAGATTTATAGAAGACACAGCTGGAAGAAGCCACAAGGAATAATACGACTATTCCCATCTCAAGGAAGAATCAGCCATTCCTGACACAGCTTTGGTTCTGTCTCAGAAATTCCTCTGCTGGAGCATCCACAGATTCCTCTGGCAAACAAATCTAGTGATACACTATACTTACTTATATACTTAGCAGGGTTTTCTTGGTGTCCAGCTACAACCTCGCTTGGCCTAGTTTAAATGCATCACATCTCACTCTGCCCCTCCAGCAAATACAACAGTTTATCTTTTCTCTTTACGGTGACCTCAGCCATATTCTCGTCTCATCCCCCACCTCCTCTACTCTAACAAGCTCCAGTTCTTTCCATCTCCTGTGTCAGATATACTGCAATTTTATCTGGGCAGACCGAGTAACACTTGTTTCCAGCTGGCCTTCCACTGGAGCTCTGCTACGGAAAACCATGAAGGGCACACAGTGAACTAACACACTCTGGACAACCCTGTGTGCTTTTATCCTTTCTTTTATCCCGCTTTAACCTTTCTTAAACCAATGCCACCTACCCCAGGCAGTGCTACCCCATCGCCAGTGGTGCTGCTGTGACCACATTTCATAGAATCATAGAACCATTTAGGTTGGAAAAGACCCTTAAGATCATCGAGTCCAACCATCGAGCCAACACTGCCAAGTCCACCACTAAACCATGTCCCTAAGCACCATGTCTACGCATCTTTTAAATACCTCCAGGGATGGTGACTCAACCATCACCATTGTACCTGTCAGAGCCACTGACATCATGGGGTTAAACTTAAATTTTGGATTTCATAAGCTAATACCTTTGCCAATGAAGTCTACTTTTAATGAAAAGTATGCTTTCAATTAAAAAATACATGAATTACTGATATTTCATAGTTAATTAATGTAATGAATTTAATACAATCAGTAATAAACAATAAGCCTTTAAACAATCTTGAAAACAGGATTTATCATTACAGTATAATGACAGAGAAACAGTCCTAGACATGTCTACTGTATGAACCACACCTCCTGGTTGTTATAAACTAGGCTTTTCTTATGGTCTGTTGTTGTTTATTATCTCCCAGTTGTATTATCTCCCAGTAATGCGTGCTGTCAAGCTCACTACTTAATTAGTTTATTTACACTGTTGCTAAATTGATGCATAATCTTCCTATTAAATATATGCCAAAAGTGGGCACAAAGGGAAGTGCAGAGCCACATCTCGTTTTCCCAGGTGATTTTATACCTATATCTGTATTTAAAACACACTTCGGGTTACATCACCAGCTAAATTTATACCAAGGACTTTTGGCCAGAAGGCTGCTCTAAAATATACAAACTTCAGAGGCTGACTTTTGGTTTTGATCTGAGTTTGCTACATCAGACTGGGTATGTACACCTCTACTCCGCTATCGTGAGATCCCACCTGGAATACTATGTCCAGTTCTGGGGCCCCCAACATAAGAAGGACATGGACCTGTTGGAGCAGGTCCAAAGGAGGGCCACAAAGATGATCTGAGGGCTGGAGCACCTCTCCTATGAGGACAGGCTGAGAGAGTTGGGGTTGTTCAGCCTGGAGAAGGCTCCGGGGAGACCTTACAGCAGCCTTCCAGCATCTAAAAGGGGCCTACAAGAAAGCCAGAGAGGGACTTTTTACAATGGCACGTAGTGATAGGATGAGGGGTAATGGCTTCAAATTATAAGAGGGGAGATTTAGATTAGATGTCAGGAAGAAATTCTTCATGGTGAGGGTGGTGAGGCGCTGGCCCAGGTTGCCCAGAGAAGCTGTGGCTGCCCCATCCCTGGAGGTGTTCAAGGCCAGGTTGGACGGGGCTTTGAGCAACCTGGTCTAGTGGGAGGTGTCCCTCCCACAGCAGGGGGTTGGAACTACAGGATCTTTAAGGTCCTTTCCAACCTAAAGCGTCTTATAATTCTATGTCATGGGCAAAAATGTTTAGTAAAACATCATTTAAGTTTGAATGCTTCGGACAATTCATTTTCCCAAGCCAGCACACAAAGACTCCAGCTTTTGAACACTTCCACCTGATCCCTGAAGAGGTGCTCCAGTTGGGATTTCCACAAAGTCATCTGCATGATGGCCTTCAAACATTTTTATTCAAATCTTCCAAGAAACCGCAATTCTGATACGCTAACTGGCATTTTGTCTGATGCAAAGGCGTTGATAAAGTGACAGTCGTCAGGGTAGAAAGCAGGAGCTGGTACAGCGCGAGCTGAGGATTTGGGCTACTACAAGTTGAGCACTCTTGGTGGCCAGAGATAGGCACAAGAAAGGTGTCATTGATCCAAAACTCACACAGAAGTGTGATTCAGCTGGTACATGACCAGTGTTAGAGCACTTGCAAACCTCCCATTTAAATACATCGATGACTCATAACTGCACCCAAAATAATTACATGAATCCTGGCTTGACATTACCTACACACCAAAACTCAGCATCAGAAGCCACCTTAGCCTCCAGCTTCCCCACTTCCAGAACTGAGCACACAGTCTTGTGAACAAAGAAAACTACTTCCAGTTTTTAAGAGGCTAGTTCCATATACCTCACTGCTGCACACAAGTACAAAACGTTTTAGGGCCACCCGGAGAACTGGTATTGTGTGAGCAGCAGAAACTCTTGCTCTCTCACCATGGCTTAGCCTGCATGCTAACCCACACTAACCCTAGGGGATTATCTTCCAGATTAAGAAGAAAGTTGAATATCCAGGACTGTTTATATTTTTGTCTGCTTCCGTGCAGAAATGATCTGCGGCACAGCATTCAGACAATTACCTGAGTCATTTTTTCACGGTTGGCCTTGGGATTCAAGGGGGCCTCAGTCAGCAGGACGGGGTGTTCCTCCGGCGCAACCCGGAGCTCATTATAGAAGGAATGATGCCAAATCTGAAAATGAAAATCACTTTAGAAAAGTGTTCTGAAAATTGTTTCTTCTGTCCACAGAACTACACAGAGAGCTTTTCAAATACAGTCCAATTGTTGGTTGGGTTTGGTTTTGGTTTGGGTTTTTTTTTTTTTTTTCTCCAGACATATTAAAACAGACAGAAAGCATGCAAGAGCAAATCTGCCAAATTCAACTTTATTTTAGAACCAAAACCATTCGGTTTCTACTGTATGTAACACAGAACATACCCTGCGCAATGGAGTCCTTCCAGTTAGATTCCCTAAACAGAGCAGAGATCATCCTTTCTAAGCAGGGTCACTGGTGAGTTCCCACCCCCAGTGCTCTGACACAGAAGCTTAGCCAAGCACTGACTTGTTAGACCTGGAAAGACTTCTCCACGTCAAGCTGCTTGGAGACCACTCCAGTTGCAAGTCATCGCCAAGATGTTCTTTAGAAATCTAATTATTTCCACAGAAGTGAAAGGCCCTTCAGGCCACAGACATTTCACCCAGTAAATCCTGAATCAAACTCTTCACTTACCAAATTAACCAAATTCCTTAGTCACAGTCCGTAAAGAACTGTCGTATTTTTTCATGTTGGAAGGTGCTACCTGTATCAAACAATGCTGCCTTTGATTGCCTGAGGCCGACAGCTGCGAGGAACTGAAGGGATTTTTTTCTTGATGCCAGCTCCAAGACAGACTGTTCAGTAACATGATGAAATATTCCTTATACTCTTATTTCTTTTTTTTCCTATTTTTAATCATATTCCAGCTTTGCCTGACCCAACAAGTTTACTTCTGATCACAAAACATCAGGATAGTTTTATGGGTAAGTTTATTTGATTAATGTCCTAGAAACAAGTACTACTATTCTCTAAAATGAACTTAAGTGGAAAAAAAGATCTTATCCAAATCTGAAGAACCTACAAAGTCAATAGCTGTCCAGAGCTGGAATTATTAAAAAAAATTATCAGCCCTAAAAAAATTTCAATTCCATCTCAGTTCCCTAAAAAAAAAAAAAAATTATCAGAGGTACCCAGAATTGGGGCTTGGGATGCCGGGTCATCTTCCATTTGAAGGTGTAGAATACAAATACAGGGAGAAGTTGAATAAAACAGAAAGTAACCATGTAAAAGTTAAAAATATAAATCAGATCTAAGAAGACAGCCATTTCAGACAGGAAAGAACTAAGGGAAGAGGAGGAAACCTCTGTGCTTACACAATTAACAAAGTACTGGCGATTCCAGCAGTGAGGAACAAACTAGGACCCTGCCTAATCCTCAGGCAGTTTGCAGGTTTTTCCTCAAAACCAGGCATGATTAGGCACTGTCCAGCCCGTTAGATTGGGCCTAATGATAACCATAATGTTAATGGATAATTATATTCCACAAGAAATACATATAGTTGGATTTTATAGGTCATGAGAACTAAATGTAAGCAGCAAGCACAACAGCAAAGAGGAATTACCTAGGAAGCATTATTCCAACAGTTACATCAAAGATTTAGCTAGTCACCAGAGGCAGCAAACACTCCATCCCAACGCTTTCCCTCCCATACGTCGTCAGCTCAGTTGCTGTGAACAAATTAACAGTGATGTACAATGCCCTGTCTTATTATCCAGCGGAAAACAGAGCAGTCCCAATTTGAATATTGTGAACTGAAGCACAGGAGAAGAAGAATGCTTCATTTCATCGCCTGCATGTTCTCCTCCCAGTTCACACGAGTATCTGTGTGTCCTGCAGCATCCTCGCTCTCGCGTTCTCCTGCACACACGCACACTCAGCCTAATCTTTTGGTGACCCCCGGCTTTTTGGAATGCGTGGATGGTTGGGCACTGCACTGTTATGCCTTTGTCTCATTTTTGGCACAGCCACCCAGTAATTCCCTTGTTTCTTCTACATTGTGGTGCTTTTAGTAGTAGTATTTCCAAGCATTGGAAAGAAATTTGTGGTTCGGATCAAAACCGTAAAACTGGTTTGAAAAATCTTGGGGAGAAAAAAAAAAACCCACCATCTTTATATATATAAATATACACACACACACACACATTCCCTTAGCACCAAAACTTTAGGACTTGAATTTCAGGACTTCTCTCAGCCAGAAAAGCGTGTGCATGTGTGTGTGTGTTAGAGAGCTTCAGGGGCAGTTGAGATATGCATGTAATCATTTGATTGAATCAGGGAAGTCCCTATATTAAAAAAATAATATAGATATGCTTTTTTCCCCTTATTTGCAATAATCACAAAAGTTAGCAACGCTGTTTCTTGTCTCTTCCCTACCGCTGCCTTTCTCTCACGCTTCTTTTTTCTGTTTGTTGCTCATTTACAGGCTCCACTTTCTGTCCCACTCTGCTCCTGGGCTCAGCAAGAAGTCTAAGCACTGGGGCATCTCTGCCAGGTACTGCATGGTGCAAGCTGTCTGTCAGAAGAAGGTAAGTTTGGGCTAGGGACCCACTTTCACAATTCCTTCATCCATTTAAGTGACAAAGAGGAGTTCAAACCACAAGAACCCATATAGTATCTGACCATTATTTGAATTACTGCACTGCCTGAAGCCTCCACCACATCATACCCTAAAACCCAATCCATCTAGCCACCAGGTTACACTACAGTAAAGCACATGCCACCTTTTTTACCTTTTCTAATTCCTTTTCCTAACTAGATTTTAGATAGTCTGCTCTGGCTTCCAGCATTACCCAGAGAAAGAACACATACCGGTACGTCTTATACTCAGGACAATTTCCAGATGCAGAGACCAGTCACTGAGGGAAGAACACAAAATAGTGACCTCAAATTTTTTTTATTTTTTTTTTTTTCCTACAGGGAGATATAATTTCTTACTGAATGCAGACAGCAGGAAAACTATCAGGAAGAACAACATACCGGGATCTATCAGGCAGACTTTCTACTCTGCAGAAACGAGCAAGGTGTCCTCCCAGGAAGCAGTGAAATAACGAAATGCAAATACTGTGCTTCCATCTAGAGGAGTAGGTGGGCAATTTATTTCCAAATATGAACTGAGGAACTCCTGTTGCTCCTGTATCGACTTCAGTGTGTTCATCTGGAACACTCTGCACTTACCAGTTTGGGGTCACGAATATAACACAATAACTGACTTTAGATCTATGTATTTTAATTTTCTATACCTATCTCAGCAAGTGGGACTACAGAACATCACCAATCCCATGTCTTCCTTTCGGTGGTATTTCCACAGGAAAACATTACTAGAATGATTTGCTTGTGGTTTCCTTCCCACACCATTCCACCCAGAGACAAGGGACTGAACTGCACTCCTCTTTCTAAAGAAGAGGTACAACATTTCCACGTACAGAGTGAGATGCTTCCTGAAGAGACCAGGACATATGGGATTATCAGAGACATTTAGCAGCGTGAGAGTGCCCTTAGGATTCCTCCTGCCTCTCCAGCGCCTGTCACGAGCACACCTCATTGCCCACGCCTACTCTGGGACATCTTTTCAGCGGGCATTTTGCAGAGAGGCCACTGCACTGGCCACACGCCATGGAAGTCGTGCTTCACGGGGAATAAAGATGCCTTCTTGCCATCCAGACGTTAAAAGCTAACTGGAATTGGCGACAGAAAAACATGCTTCGGGGGGGGCGGGGAGGAAAATCATCCCACTCCCAAAGAATTAGTATGGGGAATGGAAGCCCCAGTCTATCTTTTCCTGTTTAATTGACAGTGAGAATGTCATATGCCATGAGAGGTGTGGGCATCACCCATCCTCTTGTTCATGTAGGCAAGTACTGAGGAGGGGAAAAAACTCACCCCTCCACCTCACAGTTTTTGTTCCCAACTTCAGCAATGTATCTTTAGTATTTCTGATTCATCTCTGATGAGTGGCAAACTCTATTTTTTTTTTCTTTAGCTACTTTCTATCATTGTCAAACATTCTGCCTTAGTAAGAACTTCAAGACTGCAAAGAGTACATACAAAGCATAAAATACTTTTGTACCATACTGCCAAATCTGATGAGTAATAAGCATTCATTTTTTAAAAGAACAGTAACCCTAGAAGGGCCAAGACCTGATCAACAGCATACTGTACTATCCCTTTACCTATACTGCAATGACAAATTTTTCAAGGATTTTCCCTTCGGTTTGCAAGAAGGTTAATGGCAAATTGTATGTCTTGGATAAGATGATGCCTCAACAAGATCACATTAAAAATAAACACCCACCTTCTCCATGTCATCCCAGTTAGTGATGATTCCATGCTCAATGGGATATTTCAGCGTCAGGATCCCTCTTTTACTCTGTGCTTCATCCCCTACATAGCTGTCTTTCTGACCCATTCCAACCATAACACCCTGCAAAGTATATCATTCTGATATTAGTGCAGTATATCACACACATTAGAGACAGAATATAATCTTTTAAGTTAAAACTTCACGTGAAATCCTGTACCTGCTACTGCCGTTCCAGAACGTACCCCCAAAACATGCAAGGAACTAAAATGTGAATTTATTGGTAACCACGTCCTCTGTACTAACATCCCCTATCAACCCACCAGGAAGGGCAAGGCAGGTCCAAAAAGGAAGGATGGTACCTCACACCTGGTGCAGCTAATGCCCGCGCAGGAGCCCAGCCAAGACAGGCATCAGCAAACTCAGGGTTCTCCACAAGGGATGGGTCCTTTGTCATTGCGCGAAGGAGTAAAGGGAAGGAATTATAGGTGAAAAAGATATAATCTCTTGTTGGCTCCCTAGATTTACTTTATATATTCAGTTGCGCTTTGAGTCTAAGCAGTTCCACAGTTGACTTTAAACAGTGACATTATTCCCCCTTGCTGGAAGTGAAATGGTTTTCAAACAATGTCCACTTGGAAAAAGGCACTGACTTATATAGAACAGAGATTTTGTAAATGAAAACTCACTTATTAAATAATGGTTTTACTAAGTTTACCATGTTTGCATTAGGAAGCCTATCATGATTGCCCCAAATAAGGGAACAACATACGAGG
The DNA here is from genome assembly GCA_013397275.1 of Burhinus bistriatus. NCBI lineage: Eukaryota > Metazoa > Chordata > Aves > Charadriiformes > Burhinidae > Burhinus > Burhinus bistriatus. Next base: position 52,600 of record VYXH01009138.1, on the reverse strand, counting down.
TACAATATTATTCATCAACTGGCATTAAAATATTTAATTTTTCTCATGGATATGTTTTAATTCTATAGATTCAATAATACAGCTGCTGAGCTGATTAACTATGCAAAATTACACACCCGCTCTAATCACTAATAAAAGCCAATGAACAATTCGAGACATTAAAGAAAGGACACGTTTTCAACCACTGATACTCAGCTTCAACAATTCACGGAGGTGTTCAAAATGCATTCCTTAAAACGCTTCGTATTTTAAGCCTGTCAAACCAGGCTTATTTAGCTCAGCAAAAGAACACACAGAATTTCAGGGAAGGGTTTTTACAGCCCAGAAAATTAAAATCTGACTCAGCTACGAAGAAAACGAACAAAAATCTGCATCTTCTACTTAGAAAGGAACTGTTAGGAAACAAATTAAGCAGAAAGACCCTTTGCAGGGTCAAGAAAATCCACATCTATCCTTTCCAGTCTTTTTTGAGTTGATAAAGTCACGCACTAGAGACCTTTTTTGGAAGTTATTGGGCCATACTGTTGCTTAATGTAACTACAAAAGGAACTTATGACTATTACTCGTTTGGTTTCTCATGTTAGCAACGTTCTGCCTATCTTTTTTCTTTGTATCGATACAGCAAGTATTAATCCAACAAGTAGGTTGTTTGGGTTTTTTTCCATAAGACACCTTCATATCATTAAAACACACGTGTTCTTCTATGGCCAACACTTTATGTCTGAAGAGCACCTTTTCCAAAGAAGTTTACCTCAAAGACGTGCAGCTCAATCCTCCAGTTAACAAGCCAAACTCCTACAAAGGCCAATCTGATGCTTTATCATTGTCGTGTCTCAAAAAAAAAAAAAACCCAAAACAAACCAAAACCCAAAACAACCACCCAAACCAGACAGCACTTCCACTTTGGTACCAACTGACCTGATGTCGAGGACGTCCAACAATGGACGGAAATACAGCTCTTGGGGCATCATCTCCTGCAAACCCAGCTTTGCAAAGCCCAGAACCATTGTCACATACAAGGGCGGTGGTTTCATCGTCATCGCACATAATGCCTCACAATTATGGCTGCAAAACAGGAGTTTGGAGGGTTGGGGGTGGGAGGAGGACACACACCAGATGGAAGGGAATAGGACAGAAGCAAGTCTCCATCATTTAGAGAGCAAACTGCTGTAAAAAGGATAATTTTGGCAAAGAATAAACCTAAACAGCCAAGTCTATGCTAAAGTCCCGATCTTGCAAAGCATCTTAAGCATCCCTGTAAGTTTCAGCTTAAACAGGTTTTACCAAAGCAAATTAAACAGGACATTCAAGCTTTGTTTCCAAAAGGGGCATCTCCTCTGCTGTAGCCTCAAGGAGTCCGGTGATATTCTGTTAATTGGCCTTGTGACCATTTCAGCTAGAGGATACACATTCAGCTCTACTTGGACTTAAGCAAGCATAACCCCATCTCTTCCAAGGCTGAATTACCTTCTAGAAATTTCATTTATTAAAAATGAATTGATCATATGCACCTACCAGCTATAACGTCAGATGGCAAATAAGAGTCACCGAACATTTATTACTTCAAAGATCGCCGTTGTTCCCTAGTGGCACCTTTAAATTTGCCTTTTTATTAAAGGTCATCATCAATCTTAACCAACCAACTAAAAATAACCCCCACAAAAAGTCTCAGGAAAGCGTTTGCTGTGTGTTTTTAAATGACAGCTCCTCTGTAATGTGAAGTGCTCACTACAGGACCAATTCCATATTTGTAAGTGGCAAATACCTTATCAAAGTGGTTATTCCGGGAAACAGAAGAGGCAGCTGGCACAACCGCCCAGGAACAACTCAACTTCAGCAGTTGGCCAACACATCAGACGAAGTCCTGAACTCACTGAAATTCATGGCAAAACTCCCACCGAGGGGGAGGGGGCCTGAATTTCACCAAGACTTCTGTTTCAGATTCCTTTGTTATTTTTAGGACTGTACGATTGCCTCTTTAGGCAGTCAAGGAGAGGGAAGGATTTCATTTTTCCTTCTCCGGCAACTTCACTCAGTAAGGAAGGGTACTTCAGAAATGGGAAAGGAATGAAAAACAGCGCTTGTCCAGCAAAGGCCTCTCCCTAACAGTGCAAGAAAGGTATTAAGCATCAGTTTTGCAATTAATGCAAAAATGTATTTGACTTCTGATGGCATTACAGCTCCACCGGAGTGCTATGGGCACAGGCAGGGCAGGAGCGGTGGCAGAACGGCCGCCAGCATTAGGGTCTGCCCCACAACCCACCCACGCTGCCCCGTTTGCGGGGTTTAGAATATCTCAGACTCTTCAGAGCACCCCTGCAATGACACCCTGGAGATCTACAAACAACAGGAACAGTTTGGTTTTTTAAAGTTTGAGCTGCATGAAGTTCCTGGTGTTCAATCCTTTCCCCGATGCTTTACAAAGCAAGGCTATGACACATGGCTGATCCCAACACTCTCAGATGAAATGGAAGCATAATTCGAGAACATAACATTATTTTAAACAAGAATAATCATTTTAATCCTCGTTGATGATTTAACCATTAGTTCTAGCAGCTGGTATTTTTGAACATTCATTCATGTTGCCATGAATTGTCATTTTCTTTGAAAACCCTCAGGAAAAAGCTTTAGAATGCAATAAACCAACCATTTACCAGCAGTATCCAACATTACAGAACTGCACCCAGACTCTGACCCCACCAGTGTAAGACAGAAGGAAACTCAGTTCTTAAATACCTCAGAAACGACATCAGATGAGATACTAGAATTTAAGAGTAGAGAATTTTAAAGTAGAGAAATGCTGCAAAGCTCAGAGATCAGCACAGCTCCTTGGCTCTAAAGAGGGCTGCATAGGACCAAGATGTTTAGTCCTCCATGCTGAGAAATAATATTCCCAGTCACTCATAGACACAGCATTTCCTATGTAGCTTGACATGTAAAGCTAAGGTCAGAGAAACAAAATCCATAGGGAAACCCCAGCCGATCTTTACAAGTTACACTTGGGAGTGCTGGCAGCCTTTGCTTGCACTTTTACTCACTATTGATTAGATTCCAGAGAAGCCACTGATACTTCCTATTAAAAAACAATTGCTGAATTTGTTAATTTCCCATTTAAAAAATAAAATAAAATCTTGCTTTGCTTATCATTACTTAATTACAAGGTGAATGAACTGATAAAGAGCACTACTTAAAATTTTCACTGATTTGAGTTAATGTTATTGCTTTACAGCTGCTGCATTTGTAGGTTTAATAATCATTTTCACAAAGTAGCTATTTGGAAATCTCTTCACCAGATGAAGTTTCTAAATGAATTTCCAAAATTTGCTGAATTTTAATTTTTAGTTTCCATTTTTATTTTTCTAATTCCCAGTACAAAATTAAATACAATTAAAAGAGAACTTCCTTTTTGGTTTCTGCGTAAGGCCTGATGTCCAGACAGCAAACATTACTGAAGTGTCCTTCTAGGTTTCAGATAGACTAAGCAGGTTTCATCGCACTCTACTGATCCTTCCAGCGATGAGGAACATCTGCACATTTCCCTGCAACCATGCAGTCAAACCCGAATTACCTTACACCAGGACACCTTTTGGAATTCCTTCAAAGCCTGAGGCAAACAGCATCCAAGTCCAGCAAGTGTGTAAATCCCCAAAAGATCTCAGACCAAGTGAAGTGAAGCATTAAAATCATGAACTGTAACATGAAAAAAAACGCTCAGGGCAGCACTTACCCAGGAAACGGTGATGATTTGTAAAAGCCTCTTTGTAAATGACATGATCTCACCTTCCATTACATTTATATCAGCCTCTGGAATGGAGTTCACAGAATATCTACACGTGTCAAGCCATTCTTGGAAACTTTTTTTTTTCCTCTCCAGTTTGTGCTTATCACAGTGACAGCACAAAGGCCTGGATAAATTAGGGCAGAATTTCTACCATCTCTGGATCCCTTCCCACTTGCTTACCTGCTATGCCTCAGGATAGAGGGTTGTTTCCTCCCCTGAAGACAAAAATCCCTCACAATAGATGAGTAAGACTGGAAGGATTTGTAGGTCCACTGTTGTCATTGCATTCTGCTTCACTATAACACAATTAGCTAAGAATAGCTCATTATCTTTCTGTTAACAGCCATCTTCAAGCTGGAAAGGGAAAAGTCTTACCATGTACAGTACTCATGTTTCAACTGTACTTGTTGTTTGTTTGCCTGGCGCAAAGACTGAAAATAGCCGACTTATCTCAGTACTTGGGTGACAGGATGGCTGAAAACAGGGAGTGAATCAGCAATCAGTCATTCAAAGGAGACGAACCGTTACCATTTTACAAAAACAGACATCAATTATATAGGAATATATTGGGTTTCTATAGAAATCCAGACCTTTTACTAGACTAAGAAATTTTAAAGAACCATCAAAAGAAGCAAATTTACAGGATTTACCTACAGCGGTAACTACGGCTGGCAGTATCTCCCATTTCATCTGACAAACACAAGTGATGCAGAACATCTCATACAACCTGGTAAATGTTAACTCTGCAAACGTAAATGCCAACCAATCCCTCTTTCTAACCTGTCACGCGACTGCACAGCAAACCTCACATACAAGAATCCTTGGACCTTAAGCAGATAATTCATGTCATTTACATCTCCTCAAAGTCAACCTTGTATCTGCCCATCAGTAAAACTCACGGAATCCTTCCATTTCCATACTCATTAGGTTTTTCTCTTCCCACAAGATTTTTAGGATTTTAGTCTAGCAAACAGGAAATCAAACAGATACTCCTTTTTTGTGGCTTTGTCTACTCCTTTAGACACGGCTTGCTTTGACTGTATCTCCCTTTTATACACGTGAGCGGAAACGCAGACAGAACAAACACCAACAAACACCCTTCCAGCTTCCAGTGGCCACAGTCTTCACAAATAAGCTATTTTTTGGATCAGAGAAATAGATGTGCAGTTTCAGAGAACATTGTAGCAAAACATGGATGTATTAACATGCAACGCATAACACTATTATGTGTCTACAGAAACTGAATGCAAATCCTCTGCTTCTTACAGCCTCTTAGTTGAAAATGTACCCTTTTTTCATTTGTATCTTGAAGCCCAAGTACGTAAAATATGTGAGGTTGTGTCTTTACAAGCTTCAATTTCAAGTGTTGAGCAGCTGAGTAACATTTTGCCTCAAAGATAGGCAGTAACTAAACCCACCAAGGCAACAAATGCAAGGGAATTTAAAAAAACAAAACAAACAAACAAAAAAAAAACCAAACCCAACCAACCCCCCAAAAAACCCACAAAAGAAAAGCTACAGAAATTGCACCTTCAAACAACAGTAAAGGAATATAAGAAGTTGGAGACATTTCTTTATGTCATCTCAATTCTGCATCTTTAATCATCGGCTAACCTCATTACCATATACACATCTGTGCATCTTTTCAGAGCCATTACAAACTGTATGGCCAAAGAACAACCTTCTTATATATTTTATTCTCAGCCAGGGGGAAAAAAAAAAAAATAAAAAATCCAGTAGTTCTTTCTTTATTGCACTCTATAAAACCTCTTGTTATAATCAAGAAGTCAATAAACAGTAATAGCTGATCATTCCTTTAAAATTTATAGTTTAACTCTTAAAATAAAATTTATATAGAAAAGATATCATTTACAACCCATTCAGTAGTAATCAATCATTATGTACTCACAAACAATATTAAATAACTTGTATGCAGCAGTTTCTTTATAGGGCAAACAGAGGGGAATATTTTCTCCTTAGCAAATATAATATTCCACTGATAAAGAGCAATTCAAGTCAACTTTGGAGCAACTGTGATATACACAAATTTCTTTTAAGAAGCATAAGATTCATGTAGTGTAACAAGAATATATACAACTGTGTCCAGTGCATAGCTTAACAGCAGCATGTGAAAAGTCTATTATCTTGAATTGGCACACCATTACCTATAAAGAAATAATTTACCCAGAAAATGCAGTGTATTCAGAGAACACCAGTGAGGCACAGTAAAACAACAAGATGTAGTGTAACTAGGTATGTGAGGAATAAATAGCGGGATTTTGCTCTAGAGGTCAGCATCTTAGAACAGTAAAGACTTCGCCCTCGAACCCATCTTCTGAAGGAAAGGGCTCCTCCTTTCATCTGGTTAGGAAACAAAAAACATCAAATAAGTAATCACAAATACGGATAAGAAGCAGTTCCACTGTAACTTAGCACAGGCCGTAAGCATAAATGATATAAAGGCCCAATAAAACAACATTAATAAGGGGAGAGGAACAGATACAAGATATTTGTGTAGTATGTAATTACATAACTGCATAATTATATGCATACATATTTTATTTAATGGCCACATGTGCAATATAAATATGATTACTCACATTTTAATTTGGACAGATGTAATGTGTTATATGGCATGGTTTACACAGCTGCCTGTATTTAACTCACCATCCACAACCCAAACAGAAAGAAATGAAGGACTTGTTTTTTCAGCAAAGTGCAGTTTCAGTAGTAGCTTGCTACTTTGAACGGACGCCTCTATGGCCCACCCATCCCCATGGTATCTAACACAATCAAAGAGTACTTCTCCATCAGCTTTTCACAAACAAGGCAGATTAGACAAGCAGCTGCTTCACGCTGGCGCTTACATACACAGAGGACAACCCAAAATCAGTGACTCCCAGTCACTCGGAAGGGAAACCCGCCCTCCAAGAATGAAGGACAGTTGAAAGAAAGGTATAGCAGAGGGAAGACAGGAAAAAGTAAGGAGTGGCATGAAGGAGATAACGAGCTGTGCTGTCTTCAATCCAGTCTGCAACTAGCAGTATACAACATGCACACCACTTTTAAGTAGCTTGTAATTCAGGGGTTTTAAAAGCTTTCATTTACTTACCTTTCGGACAATAACATGTTCGCTAGGATTGATGATTAAGGCTTCTCTTTCCTCCTCAGCTTCCATCTGAACAGTGTATTCGCTAGGTACAGACCTGTAACTGCTTACTTCAAACCTAGAGAAAAATTAAAGGGAGACAACAGAGTACTGAATGATCTGCTCTTCTGAAGTACCGAATTCAGATAAGAAACATTATTTTGTGTACTTACATTACTGAGGGAAGGTCCCCACAAAAAGCAGTAAGACTTAGTTTGTGTTGCCAGGTCTTCTTCAACCTCTATTTGCAATCTACTCTCAAGGTGTTTCTTTTATGCAGAATAACCCCCATCATTGCTAGCTGACTGAACAGTGATTTTCAGATGATGGTAGTGATGGACACTTTATGTAGGCAGATGGATACTGACATTTTAAATCTGAACAGTGGCTGTGCTAAAGCTGTTATATGTGAGATTTTTTTTCAAACTTGGAAAAAAAGAAATACCACTCACTACCAAGTCCAACATGGAAAGCAAGAAATTAAATAAAGAAAAGGAAAAAAAAATCCCAAAGCCCATAACATTTTCGTGATCCATAGAGTTAGACCTTGCTTTTTAACACAGTTACGTGTGCATTTCCATTGCTTCGGGTACTGTGGACTCACAAACAGGTTCTATTATTTGTTTGTTCTATTATTTGCTCAGAAATCTAACACCCATAGGACAACCTATCAGTAATCTCACTAAAAATAAAAGACAAAAAAAAAAAATCTGACACTCCATTTTCCAGTTCTCTAGTACACTTTGTATTTACTCCAGGCATAGTGTAAATGAAAACCTCAGCGTGCATTTGTCCAAGGGGAAGCAGAAGCAAAGGATGGCTCAGGCTCTCTGAACATGCAAGTTATTTCGTACCCACATAAGAGTTTAATGCAGCAATCTAACTGTCACATACTTCAAAAGTATGAAAAAAGAAAAAGATGTATGTTTTACAGACACACTTCTTTCAAAAGAAAAAAAACCAAACAAAACAAAACCGCACATCTTGCAGACAGAGTATTTTACCTGTTACTTTGCTCCCCAGAGAGTCCAAGAGCCTCTTCTGCAGCTTCTCTCCTCCTCTTCTCTTCTGACAGCGTTTCTGTCAGCTGTGAGAGAGCCTGCTGCACTGAATCATATTGTTGCTCGGTCTCTGCAAGCCTGTGACAAAATTAAATCTGAAATCAATATTTTACATACTTGAAGAATTACTTTCCTGTTCTTTGTTATGAAGGAATGTTCTTTTTTTGTGATAAAGACTTAATTATAATGAGATTCTTTAGCTTAGACATTGAAATAAAAAGTCACCAATACGTATATATCTTTACAAAAGCAAACCACAAGTGTTACTAGATAACAACAACTCAAGAATATGACTATGATTCATTTAATCCACTGTAAATCCACTTCTTTCCCTTTTCCCCTAAAATGCCTTAGAGGGATAGAAAAGCATTACTTTCGCACTTACAACACAGCTGTCAGGAAAACAATATTGCTAATATATGTTCTCAGTCCTGACCTTTTTCTGAGTTCATTTAGCTCCATATTGTCTATTTCAACAATAACCGCAGATCTTTCCTGCGGCGCTCCAGGGGGAACTTCTGCTCTAGTTTCATCCTGGAAAATATTAAAGAGGGGAAAAAAAGCCCAGTCACCATTTTTCTAGTTGTTAAAAAGCTTTATTTCAATTAAAGCCTTAAGCACCATAAAGCAGTGGAACAAACCACTCTTTGTGCCATTTAATATTTTAATTTCTGGAACTGCAATTTTCCAAACTTGTTTTCTAACAGAAAGTTGATGAAGACTACTGCCTGGGTGTGCTGCAGGGCTTGACGGATACACGTGCACTGCATAACACAGCAACCTCTGAGCAATGTCTGAAGTGCAAGAAATGCACCTACACATCCACATAGTAACATAGCACTGACCGCAGTTTCTTAAGTAATGCAGCTATTCATTTATTTTTCAGTTTCCAGTTCTCCTTGTTTGTGTTTATTTCTGTTTATGGAAGAGTAAGGGTTGTTTTATATACGTATCCATATGATATTTTAGGGTATTATATTAATTGATTGTTATTGAATAACCAAGGCAGTACGGGAAAACTTTTGAAAAATGAAGAGATTATAAAGGCGTAAGCTTACAGACGTGTATGAGGGGTTGGGCAAAACGGTAATGAAATGCTGAACTGGTGATATAGGTCTCACTTCTGAAAATATTACTCAAACACTTGGCAAAATGATTGATGACTGCTGTGAAATTATCACTAAATTTTGCTGATCCAATGATTAGTGATCATCCAATTATTTCTGCCAGCTGTAGGCCAATTCAGGACAATACTTCAAAACCAAAAAAGCATGTATAAACAGCTTCCTTAAATGAAAAGTCAAATAAAAACAGCTTTACAACAATAAAGACGGGTATCTTCAGTGCATCATGGGCTAGCAAAACTACTGAATTAGTACAACAAAAAGTATTAATTTCATTTTTAGTATGAAAACCAGAAAAGGGTAAGCACAGAAGAAAAAAAAACCTAAAAACATTTCCATATATTTGTTTACCTGAACAGTGCCTTGGAAAGATGTTACTTGCATGGTCTGATATTCCCTCTCCAGTCTTAAATAACGATTTTGCAAGTCAGTGTAACGAAGCTGATTATCCCTTAGAGTCTGCGAAAGTGTCTTCAACTGGGCAGACAAGACAGCATTCTCTTCTGCTGACTGCACAACCTGAAACAAAATAATATTTAAGCAGATAAAAATTAGGAATTAATCTCCTCCAGGAAATTACTAGAGTTGAGACCCGCTGTTGAAAACAACTGAGTACCAGTTTTAGAACAACTGCATCAACTTTTTGGCAAGCTCCAAGTTTGGTAAGATTTAACTAGTTGTTTTATAAGCAGCAGAAATAATGAAACCTGAGTATTGATTTCCCCTGTCACCAAATATGTCCAAACCCCAGTGCCTTCCTGCCCGTGTTTGCTATGATATCACCGCCTGGCAAAAGGCAGTAGGCATAGTTGCTACTTCAGGACAATGCATATAGCCAATAAGCCTGATAATATACACATGTTCACCAGGCTGTACAGGAATGCACAGCAGTCGAGTTTTCATCTTTTCAAAAAACAGACCGTAACTGGGGTCTCCACCCGTTACCCAAACACTCATCTTCACTTGTAGGAGCTTGAGATTTCTACACCCGTTTCAAAGTTTGGTTAAAACTGCTATTAGGTTTATAAAACGTTGGGGTGAAGCAGTGAAAACAGACACAATGACAGAGGTAAAGGTAACATAAACCTCATTTGCTTCGAATACCAGGCCACACAAAGAGAGATAAACATTAACAGAACATTTCCAAGAACTTTTACAAACTTTTGTGAACAAAACTGAGCACAAACACAGCACATGGGGACACACACTCTTACCATCTTAACAGCCACAAAAGTGTTCATCAAGAATCACAGAATCACCGGGGTTGGAAGGGACCTCTGGAGATCATCTAGTCCAACCCCCCTGCCTGAGCAGGGTCACCCAGAGCAGGTTGCACAGGACAGCGTCCAGGTGGGTGTGGAATGTCTCCAGAGTCGGAGACTCCACCACCTCTCTGGGCAGCCTCTTCCAGTGCTCTGCCACCCTCAAAGTAAAGAAGTTCCTCCTCATATTTAGATGGAGCCTCCTAATGTGCAAGGAAACATTTCTGAGGCATTTAAAATTTGGTATGAGATAGCTAAAATCTTGTTCCAGCTAAGACAGGCATCTGTTTCTGTCTGGAATGAAACTATTTTACTTTGAGTAGAAGTTCAGCAGTGTCCCATCAATCTCTTCAGACCACACATCCAAATAAACCTCTCTCAGTCAAATAACAAGTCAGGAAAGCCTGACAGAAAGATAATACTGACATTTAGTTTGCAATTTCTGGTCTGAGCCAACAGGGCTGTTTTGAAAAATCTAAGTTTCCCTCTAGCTTTCAATTATACAAGACACCGCCAATTTAGCAATATTTCTATGTTGATACCAGCTCAGATTCACATGAGCTATTTAGGATCACAACTGTTGTTCTAAGTTACCTTTGAATTAATCTGCTGAAAATGCAGATCCTTCTGGTGTATCTCCTGAAGACAGCGCTGCAGGTCATTTTGAAGCTGATTCTTCTCAGCTAAGACATGCTTGATATCCTCCGGCACATTTGCACTTCCAGCAAGGGAGGCAGTTTCTAAAACCTTAAAAAGTATTAGCATATTCAGGGTAAATTGTATAGCAGTTTTCTACATAATATACAACTCCAACACTAAATATACATATGGACTACAGAATAATTTCCTTTTCACAAGATCATTTCCTTCTCACAAGTTAATACCACATTTCCAAGAAACTTTATACATATAAAAAAAAAAAACCCTTCAACTTAGTGTTTTCAACCTCAATACTTCAATTTAAAAAGAAATGAAAAATTACAATGAAAACGCAACCCAACTTAATTTTCAGTTTGCAAATAGTGTGAAGCACAAGGAAAAAAAAAGGGAAAAGAGAAAAAAAGCCAGGTGAATATAAAACACCTTTCAAAAATTATTTTCAAACTAATAACATATGGTATTCACGACTTGCAGAAGAACAGCTATTTTGTAAATATGAATTTAAAGCTGAAAGTCCATTTTGAAAGTAAAAAACACACACTCCAACTTTATGACTGATTCACAGCTTTGGCCTTCTTTATCTCTGGCAGGCCAACATTTTGATGTTAATCTCCAATAATGGAGGGAAGCGTCTCATCTGTAATGCTTTATGGAATCTATTTTCCTATACAATCATGAAATAAAGACCTCTACCACATAAAATATTCCATAACCCAACAGAAATTACTGTTCAATAGCTTTTATTCGTGATTTTAATCACAGAAAATGAACAGCATGTGAGACAAACTTGACCAACTAAAAAGGTTTTTTTTAACGACATTAGAAGGAATACAGTTTACTTCCTTTGGTACAGAAAAGGCAAATAAGAATATTACTCTAAAATAACACTTTCCTTGAACCCTTTATGATAGACTACAAAAGTAGACAGCAATTGCCAGATCAAGTCTCAGCTGCTGCCTTTCTATATCTAGTCTTTTGTTCCTGGCAGAAGCCAACTCCAGCTGCTTCAAGGGAAGGGTAAGAACACTTCCATTAGGCACATCTCTCCCTTCTCCCCCAGTTAGGTCCTATTCTAATCTGCAGTAATTAGAGATTGGTTTAGGCTCTGGTGAATGAACTTTATTAGCTCTTTAAAATTTGTTAGCATCAAGTATAAAAATTCTAACAACCGTTGCTGCCAGCGTAAACTATGAAGGCCTTTTCTGATCCTCTTAAAAACTGTGTCCCTGAAAACAGCTTGTAGCAACAATATATCTGAAAAAATGTTCACATTACCTGAAAGAGCACATCCTTTTATTAGTTTTGTATCTGTCACCAAATGTCCCCTATTCCGGGTTTACAAGAAGCGAGAGTGTAGCGTCTCGTTTCACTTGCATCCCACAGTACTATTAAGGTTTGGGTTTTTCCCCCTCTCATTTATTTCTTTCTTAAGTAAACAATTCCAATCTTCTCTGAATTTTCTTCTTGGAAGTTTTCCTATAGCATGCTTTCCTCCTCCCTCCTTTGAAATTTCTTTTTGTATTGAAATGTAATACTTCTGTGAAGGTGAGGTGAAGTGTACTACAAATTATTTACACTCAATAATTATGTTTTCTGTGCCACTTTTCCTATCATTTCTTCAATATCCAAATAACTTATTTGATTTAGACTGGTTTTCTAAAAATAATGTATACGCAAGTCATCTTGTTTGTCTGTCCCCTCAATAATATTTGCATCAGCTAGCCAATTCTAAAACTGGATTTTAAAGGAAGGTTCTTGTCTCAAAAAATTATGATGCTTCTATATTAAGTGTCATAATGACTGAACTGGGCGAGACGGACCCAACTTGATACTGCCTATTGAGAGAAAAAGAAATAGGTAGAACACAGTTGTAGTACAGGCTGCCTGGCAGGCGATTAAGTCAATCAGCATGCAAGGACTCAGTAACGATAAATACATTGTTGGCATCCTAAAAGTAATAGTACAGCAGCCTATTCTCTTTTGAACAAGTGCGGTATAGGAACAAATTAGGATGCTGGTGTTATAACAGTGTGAACAGTAAAAGGACACAATAGATATGAAACTGGCACAGGAAGCTCGACGTAACATGTTTTATCTTAGCTACTACATGAGAAGAAGTCCTCCTTGAGTTGCCTGAAAGTTCCCCATCCTCTTCTTGATTTGAAAGAATTAACTGAGAAACCTGTAAATTGCATTACTTCTTTTTTCTCTTTTCTATCAGCACCTAGTCTGCTGTAGAACCATGTTTGAACCACTTTATTATTATATTTCAACTTCTTACTATATTCTGGATTAAATTAAACTAAAATTGTAACTTCTAAGATTACTTAAGTAATCTACTGACATGAGCAACTCAGGAACAGGCAAATGCCATTACTTTACAATGTAACTGCAGCAAACTGTTACTCCTTTTTGACCAAGAATCAGTAACTATTATTGGTTCATAACCTTCATCTTTTGCTTCGCAACCATTTCATTTCTTTATGAAGGTGCTTTCCATGTTTTTAAGCATTAAAATACACCACATAAGTGAGTCTCCTCTGTTATTTTATCAACAGGTGAGAAACCCACGATTTTTCTTTGTTTAAAAGAAGTTGCTCAATGTATCAGACTGCGTTAAAAACTGTTTTTAATAATTGCAACCCGTTTGCTTAGAATAGTTGTAACTTGCTGATTTGACCCTATGCAACACTGACATACGGGCAACGCACTCATCAGTCTTCCATACTTCACTATCATATGCCATACAGTTCTTATTTGGGAAGCAGGCTGCAAATTTAATACAACAAGCTGATGGAAGTAGATTCGTGCCTCCTGCTACATTTCATTTGTTTACCTTGACTGGGTAATCGCTGCCAGCGGAGACTGATTTCTTAACAATCATGTCTTGTTGCAGCTTCTGTAGTTCCGCAATCTGTCGGTCTTTCTCGGCAACTGTGATTTGACATTGATTTCGCAGCGCCTGGGACTCTGAGAGGAGGAGGTTGTTTTCCATTCTGAACATAAAATAGTAGACTAGACATTAAACGATAATATACTACATACTACTGAATCAAAAGGTTAAAATTGTACTCACTGTTATTTCTGAAATAAGCAATGGTACTTTTTTGAACAGTTATAAGAAAATATAGAATCATAGAATCGTTTAGGTTGGACAAGACCTTTAAGATCATCTAGTCCAAACATTGACTCCACTCTACCAGGTCCGCCACTAAACCATGTCTCTAAGCACCACATCTACATGACTTTTAAACACATCTAGGGATGGTGACTCAATCATATGGAGCACTATATGAACATTCTCAATACATACTTCAGTTTAAAGACATCTGCTAAAAAAAAAATATAATTAAAAAATCAGAAAATAAAGCCTGGCAAGCGATAACATAACCTTTGCTTCATTGGTTTGGAGACGAGAGAAGTTCATTGGCTGTAAAGATACTAAAATCTAGTAACACAATAAATACTTCAGCTACCTAAAGAATAAGGTTGTGCAGCAAAGCAGCTCTAGGTCACAGGTGTGTCGAGTGCTGCTCAAGACAGCCAGTCTACCCTACTGCAAGTACACCAGTTTGAAAAGGAACACCCTAGACTCAGAAGACTGAAATAAACAAACACGCCACATCTCCAGAAACTGCTGTTACAACATAGGCAATATCACAAAGGGCATAAAAGTAATTTAAATCCTTTTGAATTCAATTTAATATATGTTTTTAAAGTTTGGGGGAAAAAAATGGGAAAAGACTACTCATGCTGTTCACTGGTTAAGTCTACAAGTTAGAATGATGTTTGAATATTTCATGCTAACTTGCTCACATTTGCAAAGATAAATGTGGGGCCGGCCTTTTGATCTACACCCACTCCCCCAAAAGCTTCTAGCATAAGACAGATATTACCTTACACGGACTTTAACTAGAGATCTAGAAATTGCACCACGGACAATAAAATGCAGTAAGGCACTAGGATACTGCCTACTGCCCTCAAATTCAGACAGAATTATCTTCACTGAACTGATCATAGCATGCTTTCGCACTTCAATCATCTGCACAAGTTGAAAAGCTTGAAGAAGAGCGGTTTAAGATGACCAACTCTTGATCTGCCTTCACTGAGCGTCACTTAAAAACGCCTATTGCCTTCCTTTGAAGCAGACCTCATGAGGCATTCAGAGAATTAGGCCCAAGGTGTCATGTTATTCATTTGTCGCAGATGATGCAAGATGTGAACAGTGCTGAAATGGACTCTTGAATCTACAAAAATAATGCTCAAGTGTGAAATGAAGTTACTTTTCACTATGTAGTTGGGCCAAATACGCAACACCTCAGACATCTTTTAAAAAAAAAGAGATTTGGGGGAAAATGTTCCGCCATAGCTATCATTACTCTAAGGGAATATAAGACCAAGCATTGAAATAAGATTCTTAAACTGTAGTTCCAGATATCCAAGTCACCAACGGAACTGAAAACATTCACTTAAGACTGTTTGAAACTTTACATAAAGAAAGAGACCATCACATAAAGATAGAAGGATAACCACAAACAAAGACAACTCTGTGGAAGTTGATTTCGCACATTACAGAAATATTCTTATCCTACTTCCTGCTAAATTATACATAATTTACTGAAGAATCCTAAACAAGAGCCACATGTACTATTTGTTAATTTTTAACATTTATACCTTAATCCAGCAAGCTCATTCTGGTATGACACAATCTCTCTCTCAGTTTCTGTTTGGAAGGCTTTTGTCTGACGCAATGCCTTCTCCAAATCATCAACCTTGGTCTTCAGTTTTGATATTTCAACAGCTGCAAGGCTGGCTCCTTCTTTAGCCTACGTTTAATAAACGTGGTTAGTGAACTAGAATGAAAAATACACGACTGGAGTTTTATTAGTGCTAGAATTGTAATTACAGAATAATTTTTTTCTCCCCATTTGTTCCTGTTTAACAGGGTAATTACCTAAGCTCCCAAAATTGTAAGTACGCATTCTCTAGTTACATGATGTTTTCTTAGCACTCACATAATTTACAAAGTTAAACTTCAGAATCCATGTCTCTAAGCGGTCTCTGCATTAAAAAAAATTACAAAGCGATGTAGCTAATTAAAACTTACCAATCTTTCCCTACTGTTCTGAGGCGTATCCAAATTACTTTTAAAAGAATCTATCTCACTGATGCTGTTACAACCAACGGGAAATGAAGCTGTGCCCTGTTTTGTTTCAGAAGTTACCTTCTGATTGCTGAGCTCCTGCAGCAATTTGTCTCGGTCATCCTGAAGACTGGCCATAGCCTTGGAAAACGCGTCAATCTGGTGAACGTAATCCCCACACTCAGATGAGAGCCTGCTAATCTCCATCTCACGACTGACTAACGTCCTACAGAGATTTTCAATTTCATCAGCAATCTGATCAAGTGTAACCTTATCTGCAGCATCAAAAATAACCCGATTCAGAAGAGAATTTTCTTTGAGCATACTGATCAGATGTAATTTAAAGCCATCCAATTCAGCCTCAAGTTCATCTCCTTTCTTTTTTTCAGTCTTGAGTTCAGATGTGTATTTGCTCTGAAGTACCTTTAAGTCCTCTATTATCCTATCTCTGTCATTTTGCAGAGCAGTCATTGCTTTCCCAAAGGCCTCATTTTGGGACCTCAGCTCACTATTTTGAGATTGAATTTCTAGTATCATCTTCTCTGCAAAAGCACCAGGTTCATCTCCATGTTCAAGTGTCAAAAGAGTCTTACTGTACTCCTCATCTGCATCCTTACTATTTCTGCCCCTTGATTTCTGGAGTTCTTGCATCTTCTTCTGAACACTTTCTCCATACTGTCCACTGGATACCCATTCTTTTTTCTGAACGCTATCACCAGTTAGCAGTTTCTCTCCAGATTCAGAAACAAGTTTCTCTTTGTTTAATGATGCAATTAAAGATTCTAAATCGTTTATTTTAGACACCAGCTTTTTATTTTCATGTTCCAAAGATTCAGCAGTATCTTTCTGCAGTTGATTGGAAAGTTGCATTTCTTTTATTTGTTTTTGAAGGTCATATTTTTCTTGTTCAAGGCTTTTAATACAATCCAATTTCTGCTTAAGTAAGTCCTTCAGCTGATGGTCTTTCAGAGATAAAACTTGGTTAAGATCTTCCCTATACTTTATCAGCTGTGCACTCAGCATTGCATTTTCAGAATGAAGATCATCTATCTGATCGAGAAGTATCCTTAATTCTTGCTTCAAAGCATTGTTCTCACTTGCATTGTCAACTATAAGACTGTCCCGCTGATTTAAGACATCTTGGTGAAGATGTTCCAGTTCTTTGTATTTAGAAAAAAGATCATCCCGATCATTCTGAAGAGATGACATTGATTTTTTAAAGGCATCTATTTCACTGGCAATTGCAGCCTTATCTTGACCTGCTTTGTCTGCTTTCATCTGGAGGTTTCTCAATTTGTTTTCCATCCTCTGACAGGACTCCTCAGATTGTTGTCTCTCTAGCTGCAAAGACCTTAACTGAAGTTCATACTCTTTGATTTGTTTTCTATGTTGAGTCTGTACCTGAACGAGATAGTCAGAAATTTCATCACCTTTTGAAGAAATGAGTAAGGAAATTTCTTTGTCTTTATTATTTAGCATGATCTTCATTTGCTCAGAAATGGTAATCTGCTTTTGCAATTCAGCATTAATTTTGTCCTTCTCAGCTAGAAGCTGTTGCAATTCTTGTTCCTGTCTTGTAAAATTACTTTCCAGAGCTTTTATCTCTCTTCCTGTACTTTTAGTATTCTCTATGAGATGATTAAGAGAATTATTTTCTTTAAGGAGTGCTTGCAAAGCTTCTTCTTTGGACTGAAGAACACTCTCCAATTCTCGCTGCCTGTTAAAAAAGAAAGTATTTTCTTCCTTTATTCTGCAGAGCTCTTCATAGCGTTGTGTGTCAACAGACTTTTGCCTCAAATACAGTTCATCCTTTGTTTCCTCTACCACAGAATATTTGATATTCAGCTCTTGAATCTGAGTAATTTTGTCTTTCAATTCATCTTGTAAAGACATTATTCTTTTATTGCTGTCTTCTATCTGTTTCTCTTTATTTTGGATGGCCTCTTTGAACTGCATTTCCCAGGTTTTCATTTCTGTGATTACCCTGTCCCGGTCATCCTGAAGAGAGGACACACACTTTGTAAAAGCAGCTAACCGCGCCAAAGCTGCATTCAAATCTGCTTGAAGTTTCTTGTTTTGAGAGTCCTTAATGCTAACTTCCTCTTGCAAACCACGAATCTCACTAATTGCCCTATCTTTTTCCCTCTCAAGGGCACCCTGTCTTTCTTCTAGGTTCAAAAGTTCTCTTTTGTGAACTAATTTTAATTGTTGAAGATTAAATTCCAATTCTCTCTCATATTCTCTCTTTTGATTTTGTAGTTCATCTTCTTTCTTCCTAAGTTCTTTTCTCCAGTTTACATTCTCATCTGAAAGCCTCTCCACTTCATTCTTTGACTGATCCAACAAGTTCATCTGTGAAGAAAGCTCTCCCTTGAGACGATGTATTTCTTCATTTGATTTTGTAAGCTTTTCTGAAATATTACTTAAGTCTTTTTCGAATTTTTCACTTTCTGACTGTGACAGTTTCACAGATCTTTCCAAATCCAGGATCAGCTCCTGGAACTTTATAGAATCCTTTTGCAAATGGTTGATCTCCTGCTGTTTCTCCTTTAAGAGTTCTTGCAATTCTTTCGTTTTGTTTTTACTTCCATTATTATCCCTCTGAGCACTTTTCACCTTCTCCTCAAACATTTTTACCAGGTGTAACTGCTGCTCTTCTTTTTCTCTAATCACATTACATTTTTCTGCCTTTAATTCTTCCAGTTGCTGTAACAGCAAGTTATTCTGCACCTGTGCCGATTTCATTCTATCAGTAAGATGATCAACTTTTTTAACATGATTAAGCAATTCTGTCTCAAGAAATTCTCTCTCATTCTTTACTTTGTAAGAACTTTCCTGTACATTTTCCAATTCTTCCTGTAACAGACATTTGTCATCCTCTAAAATCTTAACTTTTTCATTTAGACTAACAATTTCTTGTGTAAGACTTTTACATTCCACGTCCAGCTTTGTTAGACAATGATTTTTATGGTCCAAGGATTTTTCAGTTTCTTTTGCTTTTTCTGAAATTAATTTTCTTTCTTGTTCTAGAATGAGCACATCTTGTTCTTTTTCAGAGAGTTTATCCTTTAACACATTAACGTCCTTTAACAATGATTCATTTTCATATAGTGCATCATTGATTTTAGACTGCATATCATTTTGATACACTTCCATCTGAACTTGGAGCTCTCCCAAAGCTGCTTTAGTTACAGTGATGTTATTATGAAGGATATCATTCTCATCCTGGATTTTCTCTAAAGCCTGCTTTAAATTTTCAGAAGTTTGTTTCAGCTGCTCATTCTCCTCCATTAGCTGATGATTCTGATCCGTGAGTTCGTGAAGACGATCCTGGTGTTCTTGTATCCTTGCCTCTTGCTCACGGATCTGCCTTTCTGCTTTACTTTGTAATTCCTCAACTTCCATTCTCTTGGATTCGCTGAGTTGTTTCAGTTGATTCTTAATAACCTCATTTTCATCCATGAGTTTTTGTAAATGCTTCTCAAGAGCCTCCTTCTCCAATTCTCCTTCCCTGAGCCTTTGAATAGCCTCTTGCTTCTCTTTTCTAGCGAGATCAATAACTTGCCTCATATCTGCTATTTTACTACTGATATTCTCATAAGCCTGAAGAAGTGATTCATACTCCTGCTTTAATTCACTATGTTTAGCCTTCCATCCTGTTAATTCAACTGTCTGAGAATCTTTTAAGGTATTTAGTTGGAAAGAAAAGGCCTCTTTTTCCTGAACTATACTCTCCATGGTGGATTTAAGACTTTCACACGCCGCGGTGAGGTTTTCATTTTCAGTCAACAGTCTAGCATTTTCAGAAACAAGGCGCTCCTCTTCAGACAATGGAGAAACAGTACTTGAACTTTGTTTTTCTCTACCAAGCTCTAACAAGTGTTCAAGCATACCCGTCTTGTTCACCAGTTCTTCTCTTTCCAACATCAGCTTATCAATCTGGTCTTTTAGACATTTATTTTCTCTCAGGGCTTCTTTACGTGATATTAAAGCCGCCTGTAATTTTCTTTGAAGGCGCTCTCTGGACTTCTCTTCCGCTATAGTTCTTTGCTCCTGTGGTTTCGAATCCTTTACATTTGAAGCTTTTGCCAATGGCTCTTCAATCATTTGCATTTGTTTCTGGATTTGACACTCTGTTGCTTCCCTCAGTTTAGTTTTCCCGGCATACTCAGTCTCTGACAGTTGAGAAGAGGTGCCTTTACCTTGCAACTTTCCTCGAAGGGAATTACTTTCTGAACAAAACTCTCCCAATTCTTTTTCAGTCTCATTTTCTTCCTCAACCTCTTTGCATGACGCCACAGGTCTACTCATCTCAGCCTTCTCACGCAGCATACACAGCTCTGCCAGAAGTTTTTTGTTTTCTTCACTGAAATGTTTTACCTCCTTTTTCATATTAATTAGTTCCAAATTGGACTTTTCCAAACAACTGAGAAGTTTCTCTTTTTCACCCTTCATTTCTTCAAGTGCTGTTTTGTAACGGTAGGCTTCTTCTTGGCCCTCCTTTATAGTTTTGTTTAATAATTCCTTTTCCAGATCAAGTTTACCTTTGAAATCCGTAAGCGAACAATGCAATGCTTCTATTTCCTCATTCTTTTCTGCAACCTCCTTCTTAGCTTCAATTCTCAATCTCTGCAGTTTCTCCTGGCTCATCTTGTAATCCTCTTCGCTTTTTTTAATAAGTGCTTCTTTCTCATTATTTACATGTTCAAGCGCTGTCTTAATGTCTACAGCTTCAGCCTCATATGCTTTCAGCTTTTTCTGTAGCTGCTTTATGTCCTCCAACAAGCTGCCCGTACACTGCTCTTGGTACTGCTCCTGCTGTCTCAAAGAGTCTAAGCTCACTGTTCCGTCTCTTTCATCACCAAATTCAACCAATATTTTTCTCAACTCTTTCTTTAACGTTCCTGTTTCCTCCTGAAGTTTTGTATAATTACTTCTTAGTTCTTTTAACTCCGTGTCATTACTTGCCACTGAAGTGATCATGTTTTCTGACCCTTCTAAGGATGTAACCTGAACCTTGCTCATTGGTTTGTCTGATTCCAAATTCCTTAGGTCAGCTGCTTCTTCTCCCAGCACTGCCTTAGGTGAAGCCAGCTCCTTACCTAAAGGGTACTCTTCTAACTGACTAAAGTCAAGTTCTTTACATTTTGTTTGAAGAAGTTCCCAGAGTGCTTTATGTTCTTGCTTGAGTTGTTCAAGGTGGGTTTTTTGTTCATCAAAATCTGCTGCAAGTTTAGCGTGCTCTTCCCTTTGTTTCTGAAATTTTTTCGTATCTTCTCTCCTGACCAAAAGCTCCCTCTGTAAGGCTTCTTTTTCTTTTTTTAATTGATTCATGACATTAATGTCATTGTTGGGGTCTAAACACTTCGTCCTGTCCTCAGCACTTAAACCAGGCTCTTCTGAACAGGAATTTTTCAACAATTCTTCCTTTTTCTTAACTTCAGACTTTACCTCTTCAAGAGCTAAGAGCAGCCGAGAACGTTCCTCTTCATATGCACTTGCTTTTTCATCAAGCATAGATTGCACATGAGCAAGCATGCAGTCCTTTTCCTCTAAAGATTTTAGGTTCTGCTCACATATATTCTGCTTTTCAGCAATGACATCATTTAGTTTTGCAATATTGTCCTGAAGTTCCTCCAAAAAAGAAGCTTTTGAAGACAAAATTTCAGTCAAATCACTTATTTTGGTATCTTTTTCTAAAAGTTGTTGCTTCAAAGTTGCAAGATGAGAATCAAAATCTTTATTTTGTACTTCAACTAGTTTCAGCTTGTCTGTTAACTCATTAACTTTCTTCAACAGCTCCTCTGCTTTTTTTTGCTCTTTTTCTAGTTCTTCCTGCCCACTCTTTTCTAGCTTTCCAACTTTTTGCATTAGATCTCTTCTTATTATCAACGCTGCTTGAAGTTTCTTTTTCAGATTCTCTTTTTTCTTGCCCATTTTCTCAAGATTAAACTGTATCTCCTCTTTTTCATTCATTAAATCTTTAAACACAGCTTCTCTACTGTTTAAAGTAACCTGACTGTGTTCCAGTTCTTTCTTACAATCCTCAAGTTCTTGCAACACTCGCTTTAGCTCTCCTACAGAACTGTTATGAACAGCTTCAAGGTCTTGCAGTTTGGTATTTAATGTATTTCTCTCTTCAGAAAAACTCAGCATTTCATTAGACAACGATTCCATGATCTGGGTAACAGAACAGTCCTTTTCTTTCAGTTGCTGGCTTAGACCAGAAATTAAATCCTTCTGCTGATTTACCTGGGAAGTTAAGGTTTTGATGAGTTGATCTTTTTTTCCCATTTCTTCAAGAAGACTTGCTACTTTTTTACTTTCAATGTCCAGTTTTTCTTGACTGGTTCTTACTATTTCTTCCGATTTATTTATCTTGTCTTGAAGGAATTCAACTTGCTTATTTATTTCTGCAAAAGACTCTTCCCTTTCTTGCAAGAGAGACTGTTGTTTACATAACGTTTCCTTGACTGTGACCATTTCTTTTGACAGACATTCAATTTCAGATTGGTATTTGCCCTTCATCTTTTCAATATCATTCTGCAGCAACTCCTTCTGTTTCTCAAGTGACTGCATACTTTTTAATTCATCTTTCATGGCATCTATTTCTTTCTGTTTTTCTAAAAGCACCAGTTGCAATTGCTCTCCTTCTGTTTCTTTGCTCAAAACAGTGGTTATAAGAGTGGAGAATTTTTCCAGCTGAATTTTACTATCAGTTAGCTGCAGTTCCGAATCTGAAGTCTGCGCTTTCTTTTCTTTACATAAAAGCCTACTAAGTAATGGAGATAAGCTTTGAGTTAATTCCTCTTTTATAAGATCCAGCTCTTGCTGCAAAGACTGGATTTTGCTATCCTTTGACTTCATTTCACCTTCTAAACTGCTTAATTGCTCAGCAAGATTATTATTTTGTAAATTTGCCCTATCAAGTTCTGTCACCCGTTTGTTTTCTGACTCAAGTAGACTTTGTTCTAGAGCTTCAAATTTAAGTTCTAATTTAGAAAGTTCTTCACCCTTCACACTAACCTGCATCTGCAACTTCTCTTTTTCAGTCTTCATCTGCAGTTTGACAGCATCTATCTGCATTCTTGAATAATTATCACTGGTTTCTAGTTTTTCATTGATTTCTCGGAGCTCTTCCAATTTCTTTTGCAAATGACTATGCGACGCAGTAAGTTGTGCATTTTCAGCCATCAGTTTATCAGCATCTTCTTGCAACCGATTTTTTTCTTTCTCTAAAGACTCTACCTGGCGCTGCAGACTACCTATTAAAAGCGCATTGTCACGGCAGTCTTGAGATGATTTGGAATTTACGTTGTTCAATTCTAACTTCAAACATGCTATGTTATCTTCCTGTTCAGTGCACTTCACACGCAGAGACTCCACAGCCAATTCTTTTTGCTGTAGCTCTTCTTTCCATGAACTTAGTTGGTCTACTGCTTTTTGGTGTTCGTTTTTAAGAGAGTCAAGCTCAACTGTCAAAGAATCAATTTTCGTCTGATTAATACCAAGCTCCTCGTTCTTTTCCTGAAATTCCTTAGTAAGGTTTTTCATGGCTGTACCACTTTTCTCTAATTTTTCTCTGAGAACCTCAATCTCACTAGAAAGAACATTAATGTTGCTATCTGCCAACTGTATACTGGTATCTTTCTCCTTTAAAGAATTTAGCAGCCCAGCAATAACTTCTTCTTTTTCCCCAAGAGCTGCATTCAACTCAGTCCTTAACACATACTGTGCTTCAGTTTTCTCCTGAAGAGATAAAAAGGCATTTTCCCTCTCATGAACTAGTTCTTTAGACTTCTGTAGTTCTTGCGTTAGTTCATCTACCTGGCTTTTAAGCTGAGAAATTAAATTTGTCTTCTCTTCATCTTTCCTTGCCTTCTCCTTCAGAGTTTTGAGGAGATTTTTATTTTCTGTAAGAGATGACTCCTTTTCTGATAAGGACTGGTTCATCTCAGTCATCACATTCTTCTGATGTTGTATTTCTTTTTGCAAATTCACTTTCACTTCCTCCAGCTCTACCACCTGCTTCTTTAAGACCTCACATTCATTGTCTTTCTCTTGAAGTTGTGTCTTTAAATTCTCACTAGATAATGAAATACTGTTGATGGTTAATTCTTTTTCTGAAAGAAGTACCTTTAACTGCTCCGCTTCAGAGGCTAAAACCTCCAACTGCTTCTGCTGCAAAACAGAAGATTCCCGTACATCAGAAAGCTGTGCTTTTAAACTGATGTATTCATCTAACTTTTGTTTTAAAGATTCATCTTTCTGTATAATTGATTCATTCAACTGGGATGATTTTTCTGTCACGTTTCTAAGCTGATACTGAAGGTCAGAAATAACCTCCATATTCTCAGACAGTTGAACCCTAAGTACATCAGACTCTTCAGATTTATCTTTTAATAACTTTAATTCTTGGGCTTGCCTCTTAAATTCACTTTCTTTTTCCTGCACTGCGTGCCTAAGCTGGCTGGTTTCAAAACCTAGGGCTTGTATTTGGTTTTGCAGATCTGAAATTATTTGCATATATTGCCCCTCTCCTGCCATTTTACTATCTTTCATTTGCTGAATCAAAGCCTCCTTTTCAGAAAGGAGAGTTTCTTTTTCTTCAAAGTCAATTTTTAAGTTTTCTTTTTCAATCAAGAGGCCATCAATTTGGTCCTTCAGCGCTAAAATATTATGACTTTGTTGGGACAAGTGTGAAGTTAAAGCAGCTACTTCGTCTGACTTCTTCATCACCATAACATTAACTGCTTCGATGTCTACTTTCAATTTTTCATTTTCTAGAGCTGCTGTATGTGCTTGTTGTCTTGCCGAAGTAATTTCAGATTCTTGCTGTACCAACCGTGACTGAAGAACTTCATATTCACGTGTCTTCTTGCTCAATAAGTTTGAAAAGTCCTCCTTCTCATGCTTAAGCACATCCAATTCTTTGCTTACTAACTGTAGCTGATTATTTAACACTGTACTTTCTTCCATTTTTTCAGAAACTTGCCCATGAAACTTCTCAAGTTCTGAAGCCTGACTTTTTACAGTCAGGTCTCTTTCCGCTACCAACTCAGATAACTTTGTTTTTTCATCTTTAAGATTTTTAATTTCATCCTGCAATTCTACAACACAAAACTTACTCTCTTCCATTGCCTTACATAAGGAATCATTTTGAAGGATTTTCTCTTCTAGAGACCTGTTTGCAGCTTCAAAATCCAAAGTTAGGTTTTGAATTTGTTCCTGCAGTAGTAAATTCTTTTCCTTACTATGGCTGAGCTCTTGGATTAGGCTACTGCATTCAGATAACTTAGTATTTAACGTTTCTTCTTTCTTTGTTTCTTTGTCTCTAGTATCCTTCAGCTGAATGAGAAGTGATTGCATTTGTTCACGCAACTGTTGTGTCTGTTCCTTGCTTTCAAACAACTGATCAGCTAGCACATGACATTCCTTTGTTTTCTCCTGCAGCTGCTCTGCCACTGAATTTTCTTTTTGCTCGGCAAGTATTGAAAGTTGTTCAATCTGTTTTGCCAGGGTGTTTTTATCACAATTTAGTACTGAAAGAGTTTTTTCGTACTCAGCAGTGCTAACCGATAACTTATTCTCTATTTCTGCCACAGTCTGGATTTTCTTTAACAATTCACATTCTTTTACATCCAGGAGTTTGGACAAATTCTCATTTTCCCTGCTTAGCTGTTCCTTCTCTTTTTCCACTATAACTATACTTTTTTTCAAATATTCATTTGCTTCTATTTGCTCTGCCAATTTTTCTGCTTTCCCTTCAAGATCCGCCTGCAATTGCTTATTAGCTGAAGCTTTCTCCCGTGTCTCTATTTCCATCTTGTTAATTTGTTTATGTATTTCATTTAATTGGTTATTAAGTTCTTTGCAACATATCTCTTTGGCTTTCAGCTCTCCAGTTAATTTAAGTTTAGTCTCTTCATTTTGCTGCTCCAAAACCCCAAGCTTCTGCTCTAATGAAATAATGAACTCTTGTTTCTCTTGTAATTCTTTTTTAATTGTTTCCTGATGTTCAGTATGTTCTACAAGCTTCCTAGATAACTCAGCCAACTCTTCATCTTTTTTAGCATTTTCCAAAACCAGTTTGTTGTATGAATCTTTAATGGATTTTAACTCATTTTCAAGTGTCTGTGCTTTACTCTCTTTCTCTTTAAGCAAATTGTTCCATTTTTCCTTTAGAGTATTGTTTTCCTCAAGCTGAGATTTCAAGTATTCAGTTTCTCTTCTTTGTTTATCCTCGGTTTCTTGTAGCTTTTCAGATGATTTATTAATTTGTTCTTTCAGCAAAGTAATTTGTGACTCACACTCTGCCAGTTTGTTATGGTATGCAACATTGTTGGCTTTGATTTCAGAACGGAGATCCTTAATTGTAATGCTGTTCTCACTGCTTTGTCGTATCAATTCCTCATTTTCTTTGGTTTTAGCTTCATTCTCAATTCTAACTCTTTCTAGCTCTAGTCTCATTGTATTACTTTGCTCAGAAAGGACAGATATCTTCACGCTTGCATCTCTTACATCGGCTGTCTGTACTTCTTTCAGTAAATGAGTTTCCCTTTCAGCCTTTGATAAAGCGTCTTCCATTCCTCGTATTTCTTCCTCTTTGCATTGCACTTGATGCTTCAGGATGATAACCTGTTCAGAATATTCTGTCATATTCAAAGACAGGACAGACATCTCCCTGTCTTTTTCTGCCAGTGCTTCTTTAAGATTATCAATTTCTCTTTCACGTTTCTGGAGATCTTGAATAAGTTGAGATCTTTCCTCTAAATGGCTAGTATTCAATTTGTCAAGCTCTTCATTTGTCTGGTCCAGATCCAGCTGCATCGACTCTACCACGCCATCTTGTTTCAAAGTCTAAACATCAAGAAAATAATGTTACAAGAATACTTCAAACATGTGTTAGAAGGAGAATGGAAGTTACACTCCACATGTAGAATGAGTATCTAAGGTAACCGATCTGTACCCAACTGTACAGCCACAAGATAACCATGTTATTCTTTAGGTTGTTTTAGCATACAGAAAGTTTAGTCTATGGAATTTTTAGCAGCTAGTGCTGTTATTTTGCTGACATTTAAATGTGCCATGTCAAAAGAACTTAAAATTTCTTCTCTTACTTTATTTTAATGAATTACCTTTTCCTTCAGTGTAGCAACTTTTTCTGTTAAATCACTGATGACTGTCTTCTGCTCAGTGTTCTCCGCTTCATAAACACTGCACTTCTTTAAGGCTTCATTCAGCTTAGTATTAAAAATAAAAGTCAATGTGATAGAAATATATAGAATTATATTAAAATCGTGACGTTAGATTTGTAATATTGAGTTTACATAACAGTGGAGTTTATACTTTGAAATTAATAAACAAGGATAACGTATCATCCCAATAAAACATACATACTTTCATGCAAAGCTCTGTGTTGGGTCTAAGAAATCCTTACATCCAACTTAAAGCAAAGCAATTACACGAAGTGAACAAAACTGTAAAGAAACAGAGCAAAAACCTTCAGATACAGAAAACAGCAATATTGCTGCTGGGACACAAACAGGAAGTAATGGCTAATGCTCACCAGTTCTAATAAATTAAATACTATTTAACAATAAATTTAACTTACTTTTTGCTCAATATGCACAAACTTTTCACCAAGTTCTTTGTTCAGAAGATCCTTTTCTTGAAGCAGTTTCCTCAAAGTTTCAATCTGTTCTAGTTTTTCTGTTGTGCTCAACAGTTTTTGTTCTTTTTCTCCAAGTGAAGTTTCAAGGAAGCTATTTCTGTCACTTAATCTAAGAAGAAAATACATATTTAGATATTTTGAAAACAAGGCTTGCTTTAAGCTTTCTAGACTTACTAGGTCCAAACTATGTTCCTAAAAGAATAATTGTTTTTACACTTTCCATTTAAACTTCAAAGTACAACGATTAAGAGTACTGCAAACAGAAGCAGGCATCAAGTAACTCTGTGTTTCAAGGGATTATACTTCTCCGTAGAAGCTTAAAGCAAAGAAAGTGAATCCTGTACGGAGCTGTAAAGAACCTTTATTTTACCCTTTAAGCTGCTCATTCAAGCCAGAGATCAGAATTTGATGCTTTTCCGCATCTCGCATTTGTTGGCTGCGTAATTGGGTGAGTTGAGTTTGCAAACGTTCATTTTCATTCTGCAACAGAACAACAATGAAGAGGATTAGCACATACAAACACCCAGAATAGCATAGGATAACTGGAGTCATGAAAATCTGACTCTTCAGGCGATTTACACCCTACACGTTAATACAGACCATTATTCTAGCATTTCAGCAGATGTCAGTGCAAAAATACACCACTAATACCACAAGTGCAGATGCGGTATTAATTGAAATAGATGCAACCCACCTTTCAGAAATACCTCCTTCAGCAATGCTGTGACAGCATGAACTCAAGGATGATTGCTGTATACCCAAAACAACACACGCACTCATACTGTGTTAAGGCAGCTTACTTATCTTAACAGGGGAAGCTACTGCTTTAAAGAAATACTTTCCTCATTGGTTTGAAGACAGTACCAAATGTGCAAATTTTTTTTGCCTATTTTTTCAGGTTGAAGGAATGCAAAAACCTGCATATGGGGGATTGTGGAGAAAAGAAAAAGGAAGCAAGCTTCATTCACACAGCTTTTTTTTT
>VYXH01009138.1:1271-23720 GCA_013397275.1 Burhinus bistriatus | reverse complement strand
TTTTTTTTTTTAAACACAGTACAAATCTCCTACTCTAGCCAAATCCACTGCACCAATTCAAAAATAAAACCACAAAAAAAAAAAATCTGACAACAGCAACCAAAAACCAAAAGCAAAACATATATCCAGAATCAACAGCAAATAGGACAAACATGGCAAACTTGTCACCTCTAATGAAAATAAGCTAGCATTCTGGAGGAGGCAGAACACACCTGTACCGCCCTCAATAGCTGCCCTTCTTCATCTACACCAAACGTTACCTGTATTGAAAGGCTTTGTTACAAGATTCTCAAGTAATAATTAATATAAGGTTATCTTTCATTTTAAAATCATTAATACTTTTTTATATATGTGCATCTTAACAGATAAAGAACTATGCACCAAGCCTGAAGGGGTCTGAGAAAGAGATCAGGTGTGTCATTTAAAGGAAAATAAGGTTTACAAACTATCATAGTAACTTGTCAATCAGGAAATATTAAAAATAACTTTTGTAATGAATATTTACTGTTCCTTTTGGTGCCTTCATTGAATAATTTTACAATATAAATATATATCAAATTAATATCTGGGGTTTAGATTGTATATCTAAATACTACATTATTGGGTTTTATATATTTACAGTTTCTTTTCTATAAATGTGTGTATGTGTATATATATAGATATATAAAAAATATTAATACAGAGACACACATATAAAAGAAACTTAAGGGACGTAAGAAGTGGGAGACTGATGCCAGTAGTAACAAAATCTAATTCTGGAGGTTCTGACAAAGGCCCCCCTACAAAGAGTAATGAAAATCATGTTGCCTTTTACTATGTTTCTAAAACCAATAACAAAGCTTAATTTCAAACAAATTTCTCCGTGTGATGAATTTTACTTTTGCTGAACAGAAGCGACAGGCTTCAACTTCAGAGCATAATATAGTATGTGCACACTCTCTGCCAACATAATTATGAAGTATAAAGTACGCTTTAGACGTTTTTGCTAGCTGCAAATTGACACTTTTGTCTTACTGTAGGCTATGATTGCAAAAACATAAATGGAGAATAAAATGATTCTCTTGTACCACAGGATTTTACACAACTAGAAAAGCTCACCTGAAGAGCCTCCATTCTACCTTGAAGCTGCAATCTATCTTCCAAATCCTGACAACGCTCTTCTAGAAACAGAATTTGTTCCTGCAGTTGATTTCTTTCCAATTCTAACTCTTCAACCACACTCCGTAAGCCTACTTAAGTCAAAAAAGAAAAATTATTTCAAGAAAGGTGTACTAGAATTCCTGAAGTCTAGAAATGGTTTCAGCTTTTATTCATGATTCTCACCAGTGTTGGGCATGCTCAGATCTCAACCATTTCCAGTGGAAATGCCTGAGGCCTTGCATTTCCAAAAATTAGATGGCAAAATTACCCTTAACTGGTAGAAAAACCAAAATAAAGTTGCATAGCTCAAGAACTCAGAGAACCTGGCAGAAATATTCTAAACAATACTGTGGCTCAATCAATAGTGTGGCTAATGTTACTTTAATCACAAGTCAATCATATACTTGCAGGAACAGATCTTAAGCAATTATTAATATGCAAAGTACACTGTATCAAAATTTGCAAGTGAGTCTATTCCGTTTTAACAATAAGATATATTTGCAGCCTTTACCACCCATATAAAAACATTTGCATTAAAAAAATAAGAATTTTGATTTTGCAATTAAAAGCACACAGCAACGTTTTTTTTTTTACTGTTTTGCAACGTAACTGTTATACAGATTGGAAACACGTTCACAGGAACAAGACTCGTAACTTAAAAAAGACATGATCTTGCCACATAGGGTACTTCATGGGCAGCAATTCTCAACCAATTTCAGTGTTTACTATATTTATATTCTACTTCTGAACCAAAACTAGGCAGTTCATCCAGCACGCACATGCTTTAAAATGAAAAGGAAGAAAACGCAAGCCAAAAAAATTCAACAAAGATTAGAATACACCACAAATGGGTTGTTAGTTGAATTTGAAAACAAAAATAGACACAAAATACAGATGCTGTGCATGCTTTAATAAACTGTCTAGTCGCTATCACACCTGCATTAGGTGAAGTGTACTCTGGCCACCAACCTCCCATATTTTCTCCTTCAGCTGAGTCAGTGCTATCCAAGGTGACGTTCAATTCTTGAAAGCATTGTTTTCTATCAAAGTTGTACTCTTCCTACGCACAAAAGATGAGAATGAAGTTTAATTTAAAGAAAAAAGGAAGCAAGGGTAAAATACATATTCTGTTATTAAAAAGCGTAGTTTCAATTAAAAGTTCTGAAACTCAGCAAGTGACTCAGGTGCCTAAATGTAAGTATATGGGATTGCCGTGCACACTAGAGTAACCTGCCCAGCTTCCAGCTATTATTTCCAGAAAAGCCAAATCTCCCACAGGTTTTGTACGGTATCTGCCAGGCCTTTGAAGAGACCCTCAGGCATCTGAAAGGCCAGGGGATAACTATGTTTGGATACTTTAATTGGTCCCCCAATTTCCACAGTTAATAGGGTTCTTTGAATCTCGGGGTAAAGTATCAGAGTTAACTAAACATAAAGTTACTCTTCCAATGGTATGTAAATATGACAATGACATCCTAATTCTTCTTACAAAGATTACCATTTTTTTTGTGGAAGTTACAGCGCCAGCTACCTAGAAGTAAACCTGCATGAACTGACACTACTTACTAATAATTTACTAAAGCTCCACCACCAAAGAGATGTGTAAAGACTGTATCTAAACCAAAAACGGCCTTCACACATTAAGCATGCACGTAGCTTCAAGCATGTAAATTACTCGAGGGAAGCTCGTTACTTTTCAGTGTAAAATTAAGCAGACTCATTACTGAAGGAATAGAGAGGTGTGATGGATGCCATTGAAATTTCTCACCTACCAGCTACTTACATGATCAGTAAATTTTCCAAAGTTTTCAGTTACGCAACTAATCCAAGTTCTTAAGTCCTTAATGCTTTTAAGTGTAAAGCACCACACAAATAATAGTACTTTCCATATTTGTATTAATGTACAGGTAAAAATAAATTCTTATCTCTCTTAACCCACCTGAAGTTTCCTGCTGGTCTGATTGCTTTTTCTTCTTGCCTGCTGCAGCCTGCCCATTCCTTGAACTGTGGTCAGTTCCTCCTCCAGCTCCTGTTGCCCTGAGACCATGGCTGGATCAGAGCAGCCAGGAAAGAACCAGTCATCCTCGATCAGTTTTGTGCCACAGGAAAGCAATTACATTTATATCAGACACTACTACATGAAAAGAGACCAGGGACAGGCTGAAGTCCCTATGAATGACTGACAGGAATAAGATTAAAGAAGCAATCCATTGCGTTCACCTTGTGATTTCCCTCCGACATTACTATGTAGAATAGTAAGAATAAAGTCCACATATCTGACTAATAAGAAGCAAACTGAAGACTAACTTTACTTCTTCATCAGCTCTAAATGAAGGCTTTATAAGGAGACTGGAAAGGGTGAAGTCACGCTGGTACTAAGAAAAAATGCCAACCAATTAAAATGCCAAATTACATCTCATTTTAATTTACCAGGTGAAAATACACCTAATCAGTATGATAAAGGCATCAGCTGAAACAGCTGTGGTTTTTATAATCTGAGCAATCACATTCATTTGTAGAGAAATTACATGTGTCCCTTTCAACTTTAATTTTAGTATAAGCTACAAAGTCAGATAATTTGAGGAAGTCACAAGCATGTGTTACACTGCAAACTGGCATCAAACCACCTTATAAATTAATAATACCTTTTTTTTTTCAGACTAATATGGAATCACTTGTAAATAAACACACTGAATAAATTCAGAATATGACAGCTTAGGTATGCATGCCATTCATTGTTAGAAATGATTTTTCATTTAAAGTACATTCCCATCTGTTTTGTGAAATGACAAAACATGTTTGGGGCAACAGATTAGGAAATAGATGTTTCATGCAAAGCAGACAAAACAGGACAGCCAGTGAAAAGAAGTGAAAGTAACAGTGGCTCCATACTTTAATTAAAAATTAGATTAATTAGATAATTACAAATTCAGCTTTCAATTTAACCACATCAATCCACAGTTGTCCTCACAGCATGCAAAATTCAGAGAACTTATGTTGCTGCATCTGTGAGGTAAACACCAGAAACTATTCTGAGATTCAGCCCTACCGGGAATACTTGGCTTTTATCTGAGTTGTCCAAGGATTACTTATACCACAAATTTCATTAAAATAGAATTCTGTAACGCCTACTACATTTAAGTTCTTCCTGTAATATTTCAAAATTACATACTTAACATGTTGTCAGAAAAGATTAGAGGGAAACAGCGAAAGAAAAAAATTAACGACCCTTTTAAAGTAAGACTGCTAAATTGGATTTTACTTCTGGTTTTAATGACACTTTGGCTTCTGGCACTGTCACTTTATCAGCATTCATTTTATACACCTTTGTTTGTTTACAAGTATAGATTCTACAATTTTTCAATTTTTTTTTTTATCATTATACATACTTCTTCAAAGCCATAAAAATAAATGCCAAATTTTGATCACGTGCCTTAAAACTCTGTTCACAAGAGCTGTCATTGAAGTCAGTGAAGCAATTCAAGGAGCAAGCATTATTCCAGATAAGAACTTAACCCTTCTTTGGAGAAAAAAAAATAAATTAATTTCTTGGAAGTTGAAATTGAGCTAATCTGTTTTTAAATATAATCAGAATGAATAAGACACTGTCCTTTAGGAACCCAAAATATTTAGGGTCTTAAGAGTTTGATAATGAAAAAAAGAATAAAATTACCATTGTCACGTGAAAAATGAAAGCATAGAAATCAGAGCTTTAGAATATTTAGAACATTTAGGCAAGTGTTAAAAGACTTTTAGTTAAATTCAGCATTGCTTTAACAACAATTAGTAAGTAAATACAATTTCTCATGTTTTACAGCAGCTTGGGGGGCTTTCCATTTGCAATTATATCTAATGTAAAAACTGGAAAACTTCCCAGAACACCTTCCTTCAGATACACACTGCACCTAAATTAACTAATGATCTCTCTATATTTCCTGGTGTCACTATTCACACTATCACAATCGTTAGTAGTTTGCAGAGGAAACACGCCCCAGTCTATAAACGTAATCAATACCGTCATCCTCTACGCTTTTGCGGCTCCCCACACATTCGACCCAAAAGAGACAATTGCCATATATGGCAAATTTTCAGTCTATAATGGAACGAGTAGTGGGTTTATATATTGCATAAAATATTGGTAGCTAGTAATAATGCATGCAAAGTTCTGCAATTTACAAGATGGAATATAATGGGGGTTTTCTTAAAATACTACTGAATTTCAAGTACTGCTAAGAATATTTAAATGAATTTGATTCTTAGCCACAACCACTTGCAGCAAGCCAAGAAATTTTTCTCTAGATAAGGTTACAACATAAATATGGAGTCAGCTGTTACTACAAAGAAAAGTGAAGAAAGAGGATTCCGTTAATATAAATGAAGAAACCGGTATTGGAAGGCAGAAGAAAAAAAAAAGATCCAGTTAAACCCAGCATTTGTTACATGTATTGCTAAAAACCACATACCATGAATGGCAAATCTTATAAGGTACTGTTGGCAATTTCCTCAAAAGAAGCAACAACGGAAGAAATCAGCAACAGTACCTGACAAGTTGCCATTGCTGCAGGATCCTGCATGCACAAAACTGATGGGAAACTACGTTCTCACTGGCTGACCAAATCGCAGTGTAGGGTAGGAGTGGAGGGGGAAGGGACGCTGAGTGCTCATCAGGTGTAACGGCAGGAAAAAAGAAACAGAAAGGTCATGCTTATCCCAAGGGGAAAAAATGCAAAATTAAACACGGACTGACGCAGATGAAATTTTACAACTGTTATTAATATTGCGTGTGGATCTGTAGTTACCACAGATAACAGGTAGTTTTAATGAAGGGAATATTATTCTCTTTCAATTCCAAAGCATTACATGTGTAAATCCCTCAAAAAGAAGAGATGTGATCCTTAAAACATTTCTATGCTTACATACTGAGCTTCCAAATTGATTGAGTAAATGAAAAATAATTCAATCGCAGATTAAAAAGAGAAGGCTCAAATTAACTAACTGGATTAATTATCATGGCAGGCTGTGCACATTAAAATTTGCAGTTAACCCCCACACAGTTAACTAACAGGACAAAAATTATAACAAAGTACTAGATGTCATGGAAAAAAAAGCAGTAAAGACTATCTGAAATTTAACCAGACTTGTACAAGTTTTAAATGAGCTGCTTCACTTTCTCATTGCCTGCTTTATTAATAATTTAGAAAACTACAAAACCTGAGATTACTTGAAATGTTATTTTCTGTAGGTAATTTAATATTTTTAACTAGCTCCAAACCACTGCCAGTTAATGTTATACAGCTGACCTATACAAGTGACACTTACTAACAGATTACTAGATATTCCAAGAAAGGTTTCTCATTAGTTCTATGTAAAAGAGAAACTCTGTCTCAGGTACATGTTACTAAAGCACCACCTTCATTCATCAGATCCAAACCAACGCTATAGTTCCCCACACCTTCACTGGTTGTTCTAGGCAGGCGGCTTTAATACTTCAATAGTGAACTTTTTATCATTGATGTGCAGACAATAAGCTTCCAAAGTAAGTTCAAGCAGTCTTACAGAGCAGCAACTCAGATGCCAAACAGCACAAGCACATCTACTCATAAAAATGATACAAAAAAGATGAATGTATGAAAAGCAGGCTCAAGGAAATAGGAAAAGGGAGAAATTGCGAATTTAAGCAATTTCACTAACTATACACATGACTACAGAAATGAGTCACGGTGGTGTGCTATCAATTCAGTCTGAAGTACAGCAGACACACACACGTGTACAAATTGTATATGTAAATATGACAATTGTCTCGTAAATAAAACAATTCACCTTCTCTCTCCTCCTCAATCTGAGCCATTCGCAAGGCCATAGCAGATTTCTCTTCTCTGACTTGATCGCGGGACTCCTCTGACTCAGGTACATTTTCTTGCCATTCCAAGAGCTGACTCTGCAGTTCATCCACACTACCGGATTCACTGGCCTAACAAGAGACATTGCACGTGAAAATGTATTTACCAAATCCCTCTGCAAATGTAAGTAACTTTCTAAGTTGGCAAGTCATTCACAGAGAAAACTATCCATTATGATTCACCACTTTGCATAAATAAAAATCTACAAAAGTGATGATAGTTGCTATTGTAGATTATATAAAAAGCAAGCCTCACCACTTCGTAAAATATCAAAAATGCTACTGCCAGTTGCACTTTTAATCTGAAATATTTTAAAACTAAAAACATCTTTTTTCACCAAAATATTTTTGTTGCACATTTTCATCTTAGCAGTGTTTCAAAGTCAAACAATATTCAGCTGTCTTTATGTGGGATAACAAATGTCCATTAACTTTTCTCCGTGAACAGAATAAAAAAGTTTCTGCCTTCTCACCAAAATAAAAACTATTTTGAGATTTTACCCCAAAAAACCCAACTTTTCCACAAAATTTGGAAGCAAAAAATTTTTGTAGCAAAAAAATTTTTGTAGCAAAATATAATTAACTGCTTAAAACTGGCTCTGCTGCTAGGGCCGCACAAAGTTGCTGTGATTAATGTATAATGTTAATCCATCTAAAGCCCTTTAGCAATATTTTCTGAGTCTTCTCACTTTGTTATCCAGACCTGTACATTTGTCAAGGTTACCGCTGTATTTCCTTCTGAAAGCTATTCGTATTGTATACAAAATAACAGCCACACTTTGCTGACACATGTTAAATGTAACTAAATAAATAGTAAACTGCTTGGAAAAATATAACGTAAGTTACACTGAAAAGCAAGTAGAAATCAATCTTTTTAAGTATTTCAAAACCTAGCAGCTTGTTATCCAACCGAACAGCTACTGATACTGACAATTCCATATATCGTTAAATTAATCTTCAGCCCCAAAATCCAGCTAACACACTTTTCAAAGTCTAATTAGCATTGTTTGAGTTAATCAGTAACTTATACAATTCAATTTGAAAGTTCACCTGCGAAGCTGCCCTCTTTGTAACTTGGTCAAGATCAGCTTGCAACTTCCTTTGCTGTTCTTCGTAGACCTCCAGCTTAGTCAGCAATTCTTCTACAAAAATATAACAGATTTGGCTCATTAGGACACAAAACTAATAGGAAGATCAATTTAAAAGAAATATTGAAAATGAAAATTCAGAAGACAATTCATTTCAGTTAGAAGACCTCTGTTGGGCTGTGTTATCCATTTACCCATGAAATTGACTTCTTGATTATTAAATATTGATGAGTGCTTTAAATCTAACTTGCTAACAATTTAGACTGGTGAACTGAAAAATCTACCGTTTTCCATTTACAGAAAGAATGTCAGAGAAAATAACACAAGGTGAAACAGAAAAATCTCTCACGGAACTCTACTCTAAACTATCTGAGGTTTTAAGCAAAAATTCTCTCTCAATTCCTTAGAAAAGATAATTCTTCATTTACTTAAAACTCATTGCTCTCAGAATTTTACTGTATATAATCTGACAAATTTTCCAAGTATGTATGGTCTCATTTTCCCTCTTAAGAAGATGCCTCTTCCACATCTCCTGGAAAAAGTTTACACATATTCTGCCTAAGCCTAAATGCAACAAGAATTACGCACAGGCAGATTTAGGGAAGGAAAAGCTGAGCTGTAACTCTGACTTAAATGTCGTATGCTATTGTTCAAAGTTGCATGCAGTTACTTCAGAATCTGTTTTAAAAAAAAGATACACTATGAAAATAAAGTTCATTTATCTTTGTCTCTTTACTTTGAATCGCCTGCGAAAGAAAAATAGGTATTTTTTCTTACCATTTTGAGTTCTGATTTCATGTAACGATTGAAGTTTTGACTGTAGTTCTTCATTTTCAATTTCTAATTCTGAGACACGATTGTTTAACGCAGATACATCATTATTCTTTGATGAAAACTAAAAGATAAAATAGTTATGAGCTTTTCAACTGCACCAAAACACCAGAAACACAGCAAAGTCAGTGCAATCTCCAAGCACAGTAGTTTTGAAAACAGACATGTAATATTAAACATAATGTTACACATACATTTTTTAGTTCATCCTCCAGTTGTTTGATTCTTGATTTAGACCAAGCCTTCATTTTCAGAAACTTTGCTTCAGATTTGCTGGCCTCTTCTGTTTTCAATTTCACTTGTACTAAAAAACAAGACACAAAAATCACTTAAAACACTAGAAAGATTATTAATACAAAACCTATGTTTAATTCGTTTAGCAACTAGAAGTTATATACTTGTATTTTTCTTTAAATGCAGTTGTCTTGTATAACATCAACAAACGTAGTGAGAAATTTACAGTTCGTGTGGTTATCTTGGTGTTCCTATAACCCTCATTATTATAGTATTTAATCATAGACACTTTTTAATTAGCGCGGCAGTAAGTCTTCCAGCAAATTTAACGCAGTTCTGCTTGCAACAGGTATGAAATTGGCATACAGTATGTAACAGTCTGGGGCAAAAGAACTCTTTGTATGTAACAACTGTTTCAATAGAATACCTTCTAAATCTTCCATCTTCTCTTTGGTTACAGACTCCAGATCTCTAACTTCTTTTGAGTTAGTCTGTCCACTACCACTTAATTCTGCCACTTGTTTCTTAAGCTGGAACAGGGCCTGATCTTTCTCTTGCAGCTCAGTTTCATGTTTCTCTTGAATTTCATGCAGTTCAGCGTTATATTTCTCCTTAACTTTTGTCATTTCAAGCTCATGTTTCTCCATCATGTCTCTTAACTGGGCTCTCATTACATGTTTCTCAGCATCCAGTTTAGATTGGAGGTTTTCTTTTTCAGACAGAAGACGTTTCATGTTTTCGTTAATCTCCTGTAAAACAAACAAACAAAAATTTATATTCTAATGCAAAGTATTTTTAGTATCACTGTCAAATATTATATCTGTATTCCTACATACACTATAATGAGAAATCAGGGCTACTGTTGGTAACTTGCCTCTACTACAACAGCTACTCAGCTCTGACTTTTTAAGATAGAAATGGGGACTTCAGCAAAACGGCATCACTATTTGAGTGCAAACTACATGCAACCTCTCCCATAGGTGAAAATGGAATAAAAAAAGAATGTTTGGTACTATGAAACATAAAAGAAAAACAGTAGCAGACCTCTTTAACAGGGATCCCAAAGATTAAGAATCCTCACTATAATGCCACCCAGGTGCTGTTACCTACATCTAGTAAAATTAAAGTTGGAAAACTGATCTAGTTGTTCTTTACAATATTTTGGTGTTAACTAGTTTTCTATTAGTGCTTATTCTACTTTTAGTGCCTTTACAGTACTTATTTTAATACACGAAGAGGTAGAAAAGATTACAGCTCACTGTAGCACAGCAGTCTGCTCACATTAGACCTGCTGTTCAAAAAACTACTTTCATGATACATAAACCTCGGAATATAAACTGTCCAAGTAAAAAAGCTGTGCAGAACAGCAGAGGGAACATTTCCAAAATATGGTTTAAAATGCTTATACAAATTAAGCAAGGTTTCCCGCTATTTTAATACTTAAACTGTAATGGAATCTCAGCTTCAAGTGCTCTAAGTTCATGTTATCACAGTCAAATCTTCCCCCTACCCTCAAGGTGCGCACTTCTGTCCCCTCGATGCACTAGTACTAGGTACAATCAGCTCTTGCAGAGCATCACTGTGGGAAGATGAATCTAACCCAAAAGAAAAACAACAAATCCCTACATAAGGCAGGAGGCGTAACAAATGGGAAGGATAAATGAAACACACCTAAACTACCATGAATCTTAACTACTTGAGCAAGACATCTACCTGGGTAGATAGTTGAAACTATTTCTAGTAAGATTTTGAGTCTGGCAGCCCTCTTGGTAAGTTCAAAATTTGTTGGAAATAGTATAGCTAAAATCATAGAATCACTTTGGTTGGAGGAGACCTTTAAGATCATGAAGTCCAACCATTAAGCTAGCACTGCCAAGTTACCACTAACCTATGTCCCTCAGCACTACATCTACATCTTTTAAATCTCTCCAGGGACTCAACCACTTCCCTGGGCAGCCTGTCCTGATGCTTGAAAGCCCTTTCAGTGAAGAAATTTTTTATTATATCCAATCTAAACCTCCCCTAAAATGCTGGACCTGGCACCCCACGCAGGCCATAATGTGCCTGTTTCAGCAGAGTCCCAAACGTCTGTCTGAGAGACTGCAACATCCTTTTTCTACACTGCTGAACTGAAGCAGCAGCACGCCAAGGCTATAATTAGAGTTCACGCTAGGTGCTTAAACACAAAGCACCTTGATTAGGTATTGCTTTTGCAATCAGTAGAAATACAGCAACAGGAAAGGCACAGAATTAGCAAAACACTCTCCCTGGGGGAAAAAAAAGCCTTGGTTTTGGGGCTCGCTGCAGTCTCTAACTAGAGAAGCTGAAATCTTTGGACAGCAAAAAGTCTTCTCTACATGGCAAGTTCCCAAAATGAATCAAGACAAACTATGGGTGAGAGATGACAGTTTTATATTTTATAGACTTTACCTCTCCTTTAAATTCATCTCCTAACTGGAATTAGTATTTGTTTGCACAACGATGATTGCACTATTAGCACATGTCAAAAGCCTCCCAGAGAACTGCCTAAATATTTTATGCAAAACTATCTTTTGTGCACAACCAAACAGCTTTTTGAACTTGTAATTGACCTGATGAGTTTAGTTGTGCACATATGCTATTTCTTACTTTCAACTGCTGGTCCTTGGCATCCAGTTCTTTTTGCAAGACATCTATCACCTGCGTCCTCCCCAGCATGACTTCTTCCTTTTCATGGAGCTTCTGTTTCAAGGCCTTTAATAACTAGCGAACAAAAAAGACAATAAAAAAAAGCAAGCAATCAATAAAGGAGTTAAAACTTTCAGAAGAGAAAGAAAAAAGACTTAACTTTATTTTCCCAACCAGACATCTGAACTGTGTCGCAGAGGTTAGTAATTACATGATTCCAAATTCCCACGTCTAACTAAATCAAAGCAAGCTATCGAGTTTCCAAAGCAACATACCTGTTCTAGGTCAGCACTTGCATCAGATTTAGCAGCTAATTTAAAGAGCTCCTGCTCATGCTTTTCTCTCTGTGCTTCCAGTTCCTTTTCCTTTTCCTGGATAATATTTTGAAACACACGTATCTAAAAACACATAGAAAGTAAACATGAAACCAGTCCACAAAGGTACAGTAAAAGTACACTGAATTGTCTAACCAAAGGTACAGCAAGATAGCATATTCTATCTCGTCTCAATTTTGATTCCACTTAACAGTAAGTGCAGTAATCAGTCAGCGATTACTGATGTCAGTGGTGCAAGAAGATAAACCTCCAATTTACATAAAGTTTGTCCTAAATCCACAATAACAAACTTTAAATGAGAAGCACGGTACTGTTCATTTTTGTTTAACATCACAGATCTCGTTTCTTTTTTGCCATTGTTCTGAGACTTCTAATTTCTACAAGATTACACTGATCGTGTTCATTTCTAGCCAGTTTCTATCAACTAAGCCCAAACGGCAGCTTTGAAACCTAGCTGCCGCTTCCTCAAAAATTTGTATTCTACTTCTAACGTGTCTTTGTTAGCTACCTTACAATTTTTATAAGAACTGGATGTAACTTTTGGAATCTTGC
Source organism: Burhinus bistriatus (assembly GCA_013397275.1). Taxonomy (NCBI): domain Eukaryota; kingdom Metazoa; phylum Chordata; class Aves; order Charadriiformes; family Burhinidae; genus Burhinus; species Burhinus bistriatus. Next base: position 10,974 of record VYXH01009138.1, on the reverse strand, counting down.
TAATCCTTTTTTGAATAAATTCACATAAAGCCGTACCCAGATCTGTATTTGACTGATGACACTGTGCTGACCAAAATGGCTTTTACAGTCTCAACTGTCTGTCTTTTTCTTTCTTTCCTGCACCAAAACTAATGCCCTGTGTGTTACTGAAGAGCTGCAGTCATTTTCAGGATCAAAAGCAGCATTTTTGTTACAGATAAAATAAATTTAGACATCATATGATGTGGGAAATACCGAGATGAATAGTTTCATACATGTTAGAACTCAAATGCTGAGGGATCAGGAACATCCCATTAAAGTCTGAGATTTAGCTTCTAAAGGAGCTGGAAGAGCCTGGTAACATCAAGGAATGGATAACATGCTCCCTAGTTCCACTGTTTCTCTCTTTTTTTTTTTTTTTTTTTTTTACAGTATTATTTAACAAGTTGTTGTTGTTTGTCTTGGTCTGTTAATCAGCTGCTAACTTCTAGAAAAGTTTCCCATTAAGTATACCAAACTTCTTCAGCCACTTTTCAGTCAAAACAATTTTTTCCCATGCTCCCATACTACAAAGTGTGCCAGAGAGCTCACAGCACAAGTGGAAGCGATCTGCCAAATAGACATTTGTGCCAAGAATGGTTACAATACTCCAAAAACACTACTAGCCACTGCACGTGTGCATTTTCGCACCTTCAGATGTGGTGCTACAAGAAAGAGATGTTTGCAGATTCTTCAACAGGAATTCCACTCAACTCATTTCAGTCTGTTACACACTAGGTCTTCCATGCCCAACCACCAGCCACATCTTTAAACTCCTTTCTTGCATAAAGCTTTCAACTTCAGTTATCACCAGCACAAACCATCTACCGCTTCATTATTCTCAATTTCATCTGATCACCCTTTAGACCTTTACTCAAGAATCATCCAAAATTAAGAATGTCATTTCTTAACTAGCAAGATGGAAACACTACAGCCAAGATACTACTTCTTCCACCAAAGAATGTAACAATTTTTACAGCGTGTTTACTTACATTTTCCATATATGTAGCTTCTTTTCCTTGGAAATGCTCTCTCTCTTTGTTCTGAATATTTTTAAGACTCTCAATCTGTTCCTGGAACAAGCTACATTTTTCTTCACTGTCTCCAACCTTTTTGGTAAGGTTCTGAACTAGAATCTGCATGCTTTCTAGCGACGACTCTTTAACAGCCAGCTGATTCTTCAGAATGCAAACCAAAAGACAATTAGAAGAATGGACCCAGAAAAAAGATGCAGCAATCATCATGAAGCCACCTCGTAGCCCTTTGCTCAGTTAAAGCAACATCAAACTCAAAATTCAGGTTTGGTTTTAATTTGAATGAAATTTTTCAGCAGATTCTGAAGTCGATACTAATATGTATAAATGGTACTGATAAAAGAAGTAAATAAATATAGACCTACTAATATAAATGAAAATAATCAGTAAAGAATTTTTATTCACATGAGTAACTGCAGAGGATTTGTGCTTCAGAGAAGGATCCACCGTATAACACATCAGAATTCGTTGATTCCTTGAAACCTCTATGGAGATTTTATATTTGAGCTGCTAATATACCTTCAATTCTTCATTGGGCAAGAGTGTTTCATTGGCAACACCACTTGATCCACATGCCATCTGTAAATCGATGATATAAGCATCTCTTTCAGCTAACTTCTTTTCTTTCTCTGCCAGCATTGCATCCATTTCAGCTCCACGACAGCGCTGGGCCTCCAGTTCAACACTCTAAAAATGAAAAGACAGCATTGCTTGTAATCTATACTTCCACCGTCTACAGCACAGAAGAACAGTTTGCATGATTTCCTTATTGCCTGCTTCAGGGTACTGAAAAAAATACAATCAAATTTATAACCTGGTTCAATTTAAAGTGTAATCTTTAATTACTGAGCCTGTCTCTCTGAAATGCTGCAGCATTCACGTTCCTGCCACTTTCCACAGTCAACAGTCATGTCCAGAAAACACATCACTGCACAGAGCAGCTACAAACAATAACTAGAAATCATCCCTTGCCTACATTTCTTCCTGTTACAACTTATTTTTGCAACAAGAAAAACTGAAGCAAAACAGCATTTTTGTTCAAAATACAAGACTTAAATACAGCAATAACCCACCAAGTTCCTGTTTGTGCCCCCTATTCCATTCATTTTCAAATGACTACAAAAGCATGCTTGAGGATTCACTGCTCATTGAAGACACAATGACAGAATTCTCACTGCGTTTGCTCGGGCAGGTTGTAGCACATAAACTTCTCTGTCTACTCAGCAATATAAATAAATATATTTAAACATAATCCTACACTACAAATGTGCGAAACCACACACATATAAAACATCACCTTTTTTTGTAACTCTTCATTTTTTTGGGTGATCTGGGATTCCAGCTCTTCTATTCTCCGTCTCAGTACTAATATTTTTCCACGATTCGCTGCAGCATTTTCCTGGTCACCGTCTTTTGATGCCTGCAAAAACAGGGAGTTTTGCATTCCGTAAATAGGTAACATCTGACTTCTGTACCTCTACCTATTCAGGTAATATTGGTGAGAAAAAGTGGACTTTACTCATGGTCTGTTTCATTTCTCTTATATATTACATATTCTACGTAGAAGCTAGACAAGGCAGGCACAGAATTTATATCAAGCCTGTAAAAATCTTTGTATTTAAATTATTGAAGATAATTATTGCTGCAAAGTGGACTAAAAGGTGCAATAAGGGCATTCATTTCCCCTAGCAATTGTAACCCATATAATCTGGCAAGTGTAGTCCATATAACTTAGAGGGGAAAAGGAATATGGGGGGGGGGGATGTGTGTGTAAATTAAACTGTTCCTAAGCACACTGTTTCCAATCAGAATTTCACTCTGTATAACGACTGGGTTATAGAAATTATTTGCCATTACAAAAGAAATCAAGTGCAATTGCTAAGAATGTTTTATTAGCAAAATAGATCAGAAGCATAAATACTGCATGTCTTTGAGGACATTTAGAGACTTCAAACTGATCTGTTTCTGTTCCCTTCCAGCATAGCTTTAAAAGACAAAAGTCCTAGAAGTATTAAAGCCTCATTAAAATTATTTCAGAAGCTGTATGAAGTCAAAATATGCTATTTTGAAGAAGTACAAGTCTACTCACACAACTGCACTACTACAAACAGATCCAAGAATTTTTGTTAACGGTAAAACACTGGTCACTTAAATGAGAAATTTAATTCACATTTTGCCACCAAGGACATTTTTATATTTCCATTTTTATCCTGGACGTTAAAGTAACAAGTCAGTTTTTGTTTTCATTTCTTTTCAAAAACTTATCTTCCTGATTCATGTGTTAAAACTTTGAACTGCTAATAAGATGAAGATCAGTAAGAATTTTTTTACTAAAACAATTTGAAAGGAATGTACAATTTTCTAAATTTCTATAGCAAGATAAAAGAATAACGAAATAGAAATGCACAGATGGACTGACAGCACCCACAGTCTACCCTGATCCTAATCTGATGCAGCTCAACATTTGAACTGCAGTTCCACGTTAGAGTCCAGCACACAAAACTGTTTATAGCCTTACAGAAGTTATGTCTGCTTTAAAATGTAAGGACACTTACCCTTTTTTGTTCTGCTTTTGCCTCCAAGCCACCTGATTCTGATAACTGTTTCTTAAGTTCTTCCAATTGTGAAGTTAATGATGCAACCTTGGCTTTGTTTTGTAGCTTCAACTTGGAAAGCTTGGCATCAGCAGATTCCTTCTCCTCCTACAAACATCAAAGTCATGAAGGACTAAATTAGCTAAATGAACAGCTGCATCCTTCAATTCTTCCATTAAAAAAAAAAAAATCTAAAGTGATTACCAAAAAAATATTTCCCCTTAAGAGACATTACAATGTCACGTGCAATAGGTCTCCATATATGAAACAACCTTCCTTTCATTATTTAAACTTTCTGCACATGGTTATTATTATTGTATAGAATCCATGGCATTATAAAGTTAGAAATTTTCCTATTTTTTGATAGTTTATGAGGAGTGGTTGAAGGAACTGAGGATGTTTAACCTGGAGAAAAGGAGGCTGAGGGGAGACCTTATCGCTCTCTACAACCACCTGAGAGGACGGTGTATTGAGGGGGGGGGTTGGTCTCTTCTCCCAAGTAACAGGCGATAGGACAAGAGGAAAACGGGTTCAAGTTGCGCCAGGGGAGGTTTAGATTGGATATTAGGAAAAATTTCTTCACCAAAAGGGTTATCAAGCATTGGAACAGGCTGCCCAGGGAAGTGGTGGAGTCACCATCCCTGGAGGGATTTAAAAGACAGGCAGAGGGGGTGCTGAGGGACGTGGTTTAGTGGTGGTTTTGGCAGTGTTACGTTGATGGTTGGACTCGATGACCTGAAAGGTCCCTTCCAACCTAAATGATTCTATGATTCTATAAATTCAGGGCTTGATTTTTTAACAAGAAGAGTTAATTTTTTTTTGGATGCAAAAAGAAAGACACCTTCATAATACCATCAAAACATGTTCCATTTTGTTTAAAGAGATGACTTAATTTACAGTGCATTTCAGAAAATTCAGTATTTTAACACTTGACTGTTTGCATCCACAGAAACCTTTTTTTAAAAAGTGTAAAAGTAAGTCTCTTGCAGGAACAGGCCAACCTTATGACTGTTTAAAAACAGAGCAAAGAATAGCAATCCCTCAAAAGCCTTCAGGATATTAGATATAAATTCTTTCTAGTTTCAGCCTTCCTAATGCCAGTCAAAAGCAGAGGATAATATATAGTAGCATTAATAGGAAGATCACTATACAATAAAAAGACATATATAGTGGATGTAGAAATAAAAAATTATCTGTAGAAATTCAGTCTGAGGTAAGCTGGCACCTCACTAAATGTCCTGTAATGGTTTGGACGGTGTTTTTCCCCGTATTTAGCAAACATGCCTGTGCACCTCCAGCTCTTGGAAAGTCAGTCTCTTGAAATTATTAGGTGCATGTGCTTATGCAAGGAACACGTGTTGCCTGTGTAATACCTAAACCCAGTTACAATTTTGGAACACAAGTTACATTGGCAAAAAGCGGTAACGGCCAGGAACCATAACAGCTAATTGTGACCAACGCTTCTCGTGTTCCTGGAGTTACTACAACTAAATATAAGCCTGTATCTACAAAAACAGCTCATGATAAACGGGACTGAAGGGTTTTTTTAAACAGTCTTTTTGACATGAATACACACACGGTACCTTTAACTGAAGATCTTTATTTCGAAGCTCAGCATCCTTCTCTCTGACAAGCTCCTTTAGCTGTGTTACCAGCTGTTCAGTGCTGGTCAGCTGTTCAGTCAAATCTGTCACCGACATGCTTCTTGCATCTTGCGAGCCTGCAGCCTGCAGACATTAAGTATACTTTGAAAAAACAAAATGGTGCAGACAATACTGCTTCTGCAAAAAAGTCAGCAGCTGGTGTTTGTTTGGGTTTTTTCAAACACATTCAGCAAATCTTATCAGAGTGCAATACTAAAACTTCCATATACTATAGGTACCTATACCAGATGGTTTTTAGCAAGTTTGATAGACATATGAAATTATAAATCTTAGAAACTGGTTTAGGAATATTAGTTTGAAATACAACAAAACCATCAAAGCTTCTAGGTATCTAAAACTGAATTTCCTCATTTACTGGATTTGCATCATAACAACCAGCAGTAGTGTTACAGTAGTGGCAACAAAATATTGATCCAGAACATACTATACACAAAAAATACACTTGCGATAAAGCTTATGTAATTCCTACAGATGTTTTCTTAAAGCAAGATAAGCATAGTGACAAGGAACAGAGCAGCTGTGTTACTCATGAGAGATTAAATACCAAGCAGATAGGAAGCAAGAACCCAGCCTGACTTTGAGAGTCCTAAGACTGAGTCATGGTAAAACTAGTTAAGCAACTTATTTATGAAAGAGCAAATACATACAATTTGTATATCACCAACTAAAGATTCTCTACAAGAAAATATTATTTTAATAGTAATTCAGTACTTACTACTGATTTGGAAGGAGAATCATCTCCACTACCCCATTTCCACATAGTTTCACGATGGCTATGAAAACATAAATGAAATAATATCATAGTAAGTATCAGTGACTGCCAGATAACTGTAACTAACTTGTACTTCTCGCTACATATTTCACTGTAAAATGCTTGAAACTAATTTGTTTGTTCAATTCTAACAGCACCTCTGATCTCCATGACATTGCTAGTTGTTGAGAAATAATGAAATTATGTATAAAATACGCATAATATGACTTTTCTAAAAACTGCTAGTCAGTAAAATGTCAATACTATCAAAAATAATCCAAAGAAGTCTTTAAAGAGTAAATACCATAAAGTATTATTCAGCATCGTTGCTTCTCCCACACATAAATAGAAGATACAAACCACATATAGATTGCTAATATTTAACCTGACCTTAAACACTGCCTGCCGCTGCAATATGACAGGGATTATATCAATGTCTATTTCTATAAAATCATAAATAAGACTAAAAACATTAAAGAACACCAAACTGCATTCATTGCTGTCCAACCGCTGCATATCTGAAAAACAGGAGTGTTGCAACCCTTGAGGTCACTGATCAGCGTATAAAACGCCTGCATCTGAAAACCCAGGAACAGCAAGTGTTCCTTCCTTCTTTTGCTCCCAACCAAGTACCACAAATTTCTAAATGGCACCAAAGTACCAGACATATACATAATTGCACATTCTGATCAGGGAAAGCTGTAGCTTCCTAATAAACACAAGTATAGGCCACGACAAGGTTTTAAAAAGCAGAATCCTAAAGACCGAGTAGGGACAAGGCAGTTCAAAGGTTAAGACCTTTACTGAATAACAATGACAGACTTGCTTGAGAAAAAAAATGGGCAAAGTCTATAAAATAGCCCACACAGTAAATTCCAAATTGTGTCTCGGAGATATAATCTTAAGAGCAGACTAACATATCTTGCTCGGCCTCTGGACGATATTCCAAATAGCAGCGCGAAGTGAGAAGAGAGGCTGTACCTGTTCAGTAATTTTCACTCTCACCTACCAACATCCCGAGGAACATACCGTGTCCTTTCTAATGTGCATTGCAGACTTCTGAAATATGCATACAGAGATCTGTACTGAATTTGGAAAACAATTTATAACAAACATCAGCACACAGCTTATCTTAAAAAGTAAGCAGAATGATAGCAGAGGCTGCTTTTAAAGCTGTTTATCATTTCAAAGCTGAAACCAGGAATCACAGACTGCAATCTATGGCCTACGTTATCTACAAGGCCAAACTGGATTCTGCTAAGGATCTTTTCTAGCATTAAAATCAACAAACAAGCCATGGGCTTGGGGATCAGAATTACAGAACTTGTAAGTAAAAACCTCCTCTCATAATTCCTCCAGAGCTGTACCACCAAATCTGTTCTCAGTGAAAAGCTCACTTCCAGATACATAAAAGGGTTACCCAGGTATAATGAGGACAAAATGACTCACTAGATGTAACGTGGTGGTGCATTTGTATTTAATTTATGACTATTTTAGCTCATTTCCAGCTCTGACTGATGCCATCGCTTTTGCTCACTTCACATGCCAGCATTCCTACCTGAATACTTTAACTGCTACTTTCTGATGCATTTTTGTTTACATCAGAGACACTAAATATTGATGAGTTTTCCAAATCAAGCTGGGAAACAAAACTGAACAGACTTGCCTTACCCAGCATGAAGTCAACCAATAATGTTTTTTGCTTTTCTTCTGGGGTACAGAGGGCAAGTTAAAGCACTGACGCTGGTGAAGCTACAATCTGAATGCTGGACCGTTCAACTCGATCCCTTCTCCTTGCAGTACATCTAAACACAATTCAATTAAGTTTTCTATCACCATTTTCCTTCCTTTGGTGGCCTATGTCCTGGACATAGCACTATCAGGCATCAAGCATAAGAGAAGGAGGGAATCCAAATTATCTGCGGCTACACTCTCTGAAGTTTTCACAGTGACAGATAATTTGTCTTTCTCCTGTAAGTTCAAAGCGCACACCCTCACTTCCAAGGTTTCACATTGCTTCATCACTGCCAGTAACTCATCCTGATCTTCATCTTGCATATTCAGTTGAACTTGGCGATCTTAAAGGTCTTTTCCAACCTAAATGATTCTATCCTATTCTACTTTGTTGACAACTGTTCCTTGGCATCCACTATGCACTCATTTCTGCTAATCTCTTCTTCACTGAAGAACAGGCAGTAGTCAAACCTTTCACAAATTCCACAAGATACAACAGAGGCCCACTTAATTTTATGACACAAGTTTCTTCCGATGCTCAAAGTACAACTGAGGTTTCAGCTCTTATCGTAACAGGATGTTACCAAAAAGAAAAGTCCCCTTGGCAGCTTTGCCTTCATACTTGGCCATTCTGTTATCCCAGCACTAGCTGCAGCCAAATCCAGCTAAAAAAACCTAACCATGTATTATTCATCTCGGTAGTTTCCAGCCTGCTTAACTCTCCCGACTCAGATATCACAGGGCCCAGCAGAAGGGGCACTCAGGAGCACACAACAGTAGACAGGACAGATTTCAGCAGCAGCTCATACTGAAGCGGTCACAGAAGTCCCACAGCTTGAAGATGATCAATCTACATGGTAAAATATTGAACTGCATTGTTACAAATACCTATTTGGATGACTACCCAGGCAGAGAAACTGGCCACCAACTCCCACAGAACTCCTCACGTTTGTCTAACTTTCCCCATATCTATTCCAAAGTCATTTTGATATAAAAAATGGCTTCAAAGAGCACTTATTTGAGTTCTCATTATGAAGCTATTAAGGTAGGACCTTTCCCCCTTCTCTTGCAGAAATACAGACAACGGAAGAAAACACTGAGGCAGAACTCCACTCCTCTGACTACCAAAGACGGTAATAATGGTAGTCCCCTTTCTTCTCTCTTCCACAAGACTACAGCAGAAAAACAGACAAGAGCAGAAGTGTGTAAAAACTTAGGTGTTTTATTATTTAAAATCCATTTCCTAGAGCAATTTTGTGCTTTAGACACGTACATTGAAAGAAAGGCATTTTAATACAATTATTTTCTTATTGTATCCGCACATTTTTGTTTGCATCCTTGTTTGATGGCTTGCCAAGATGTTGGTTCTTCTCCTAAATAACCTAAACTTGTTTTCAAATGGTCTGTGTCATATATGACCTAAAAGCTCTTGGATAAAAACTGCACAAACACATGACATACAGCAAGGAAGCACAAACACTGAAGCCGTCTTAATCAAACCACAAGCACTCTGTAAAGTTAATATAACAGCACATTTATAGAGATACTATCTGTGTCTATTATAAACACTATTTCTTAATAACGCTGATGACATTTTCCTCTTAAAAATAATACACAAGGAAAGTACTATTTTGTAACAGTGCACCACTGGAGAAATAAAGTATCAGTGCAGAGCCCCCAGTGAANCCCTCCCCGCCCCACCTCCCTGGGCACGGCCTGCTCCGCCAGCGGCCCACACACACCCGCCCCCGGAAGGCCCAGCAGAGCCTGCGGGCGGCGGGAAGGGAATAAAGCCCAGCGGAGCGAACCCCTGCAGCCCCTCTCACCTGCAGGGTGGCGGTGGGGCGGCCTGGCCCTGCGTAGCCCGTTACCGCCGCCGCCACCTCCCCCTCCTCCTCCTCCTCCTCC
>VYXH01009137.1:464078-547298 GCA_013397275.1 Burhinus bistriatus | reverse complement strand
CATTGAGATGGCACTGATGGAAAGTAGTTCTTCAACTACTCTGGGGAAAAAAAAAGCAAAAAGTCTTAGCACCAAACTGTGCTAAGTCTCTTTTGTCTGCTCTCAGATCTGTAAAACTAAGCTTGTACCCAGTCATCCCAGAGCTTGATTAGAGGAATAAAACAGTTAATATGAACTGCACTGTTCCAGTGATGATAAGTATACATTTGTTTTCTGTCTAAAAGCTATCAATTGTGATATCCAGCACCTGGGGCCAGGGGATGATGAAGAGAAGGAGAGCAGAGGTGGGAGCTGGAAATCAGGCTCACGGCAAGCACTGCCCCACTCGTGATCAGGGGCTCAGTCCAGCTGCTCTGCACCATGGTTAGCAGCTGGTAACTCACGTGCTTTTAAAATGAGGACATACTCAGTCCCGATCTACAATAATATGTTTTTGAGTTGTTGCCTCCCTTGTGATAAAAATCACATCTTAAACAATTTGTTCCATGCCAGGCTTGGCTTGCTTACAGGTGCTCTGTATAACACAGTTTGCGGGAAATAGGTTATCACCAAACAAGAAACTGGTAGATTTTGAAGATATTGTCAGTACGCTGGATCAATGAGCTTTTTCCTTTCCTTTTGTGCTCTTACAGCAAAGATTCTACCAAATAAAAAATAAAACAAAAGGGAAATGTAGTACCTGCATTATTTTGGCGGTTAAACTTATGCTGATTTTATAATGATAAATATTCATTGTAGCTTTCATGGGTTCTGAAGTCACAAGATGGCATGCTAATTGTAAACCATTAAATGCTCAAGTATGTGGAGGTGGGTGTCAGAAGAAGTGATGTTGAATGTGTATTTGGAAAATAGCAAGCAGACTTGGTAGAAAACTTGCACGAACAAATGAACCTCCTGAAGCAGAGACTGAAAGATGAAGCTAAATGTAAATACAAGGGCCGTATTCTCTTCTACCCCAGCTAGGATCTAGCACTACATTATGGACCAACTAAGTAGGATACACATGAAAGGGCAATGTCTTTATCAAAAAAGCTGAAGACAGTTTTCAGTTCAAGTGTATTCGGTGGTGGGACCACAACCATACTACTCAGAACCAGTTTACCCTCTAAACTATTTTATCTCCCCATGTGTATCCCTAGCCCTATCATTGTAAAAAGAGGAAGGAATTAAGCTATGTGCTTGCTTTGACAAGCTATCTATTTCTTAGCATAAGGAGGCATACCTCACCTGACTCAGCATACATCAATGCAAGTCAATTATTTCATGGCAGCTTCATCATAAATCACATTGTTCCTGAAAAACCTCAAGACAAATAGCCAGAGCACATCTGGGACCCCGTCCTACCTGGCAGGACTTTCTTAGCTGCCTTCAAATAAACATTTTCTTTTTTTTAGATGAATTATATGTGACTGGTCACTAGGTCAAGAAAATTTTAATGCAGGCCTGTGGAAAGTTTCCACAAGACATTACAGAAGTGCATGAAGGCAGAGGAGCTCTTATTCCAAGTAGGGGAACAGATGTCAGAGACTTGGAAGAAACCTCAGTAAGAAACTCTCCTGAGGCACACAGGGTGCTGCCACAGGCAGACAGAGCCTCTGTCTGACAGGGGACTTCACACTTCTGACAGTATCACATGATGCAAGAGAACATGAGGAAAAGCAGACAATTACATTTCTCCTCTTCTTCCAGTCCTTTCCCTGATTATACTGAAAGTCTAGAAAACCTAGACCTGGTTATATTGAAAGTCTGTTCCAATTGCTGGGAACCTACTTCAGATATTTGAGATGTCTGAGAGAATAATATTTGAGATATTAAAAACAACAAGATCCTTCACACTCAAGTTCTGTTGACAAAAATCAAGACACACTTGTGACTTAGTGAATCCATCAAGACCTTCTTTTTAAGCAGTCAGTTCATTATTTGATAAATTTGGATGCTAAGAAATCTGAATGCTAAAGAAAAATAAGGTAAGAGGCTATTGTGTCTGGGACTTTCACTGACGCTGACAACCAGGAATTTTTAGGAATTATTTTTTAAACCACAACCAACTTGCTGCCATCCTCTTGTGTATCCCTAGATGCCCTTAACAATAATTTTCTAGAGTATGAGTCAACAGGGAGTGACACCTAGGAAGATATAATTGCCAGTTGAAGATCAAATTTCACAAGCAATAATTCTTCAAAATGTAAATGTCTCCGTAATGCCAAAGTACTGTAGCTGGGAGGTCTGAATGTAGCCGTGCATCCGTTGCAGAGCTACCTTCACTTAACTACCGCAAGAAACGGTACCATCACCGATGTGCCTATATGGACTTCAGTGGAGCTTAGCTTTATGGATACGAACCTGAGCCTTCTGCAGGCTCTGTGCTCCCACTGAAGTCCATGCCATGGCATCTTCACTGCTGTTCATGTCCAAATCTAGTTAAATAAAGTCTCATTCCATTACATCTCCTTTGTTGCAGTCACCAACTAACTGCAGAATGGAAATATCCTAAACTTTTGTGTCTTTTCATTTTGTCAGAGGCTCACCAAATACCTCAGCAAACAATTCAGTTACTCTTGCAAAGACAGTTCATTCTTCAGCCAATAGTGACAACACTTTTTGATGTAAGGCAATAGAAAGAAAAACATTTTAAAAATTAAATATTTTAAATAATATTTTGCTCTGAATCGACAAAAGTGGCACCTAGTATCCAATACACTAAAACATACAGGTTAAGGATTGACCTGCTGGAAAGCAGCTCTGCAGAGAGGGACCTGGGAGTCCTGGTGGACAACAAGTTGACCATGAGGCAGCAACATGCTGTTGTGACCAAGAAGGCTAATGGTATCCTGGGGTGCACTAAAAAGAGTGTGGCCAGCGGGTCAAGTGTGGTCATCCTCCCCCTCTACTCTGCCCTGGTGAGGCCACATCTGGAGTACTGTGTCCAGTTCTGGACCCCCCCAGTTCAAGAAAGACAGGGAACTACTGGAGAGAGTCCAGAAGAGGGCTACAAAGATGATCAACGGAATGGCACCTCTGAAAGGCTGAGAGACCTGGGTCTGTTTAGCCTGGAGAAGCAAAGACCAATAGGGAATCTCATCAATGCTTATAAATATCTGAAGGGCTGGTGTCAAGAGGATGGGGCCAAACTCTTTTCAGTGGTGCCCAGCGACAGGACAAGGGGCAATGGGCACAAACTGCAACACGAGAATTTCTTTCTCAACATGAGGAAAAACTTCTTCACTTTGAGGGTGACAGAGCACTGGAACAGGCTGCCAAGAGAGGTAGTGGAGTCTCCTTCTCTGGAGATCTTCAAAACCTGCCTGGATGCGTTCCTGTCCAACCTGCTCTAGGTGAACCTGCTTTGGCAGGGGGGTTGGACTAGATGATCTCCAAAGGTCCCTTCCAAACCCTACCATTCTGTGATTCGGTGATGTTGTGATTCTGTAATTCTGTGGTTCTGTAATGGAGGATGAGAGCTTTTGTTATCATCTTGTAACAGACAATAACAGTCTGCATTTTGAGCCCATACAGTGATGTTTTTTTTTTTTTCTTTTATTTAAGTAAAAATACATTCTCTCAAAATCCTTTAATATTTAGGACAAAGATGTCCTTAATGCACAAGCAGGTCGATGATGCTTTTTCACTAACATGTCGGTTACAGTCATGAGCTTTTCTACTCAAAACAGCTTTGAAGAGGTCAACATCTCTCTTTTATTTTAGTGTTTTAGAAAAAGCCTTCTGGCAATGTTTTTTGTTGGATCTTCCTTTTATTCATTCTTTTGAAAAAAAAATAATTATAAGACATTCAGTGAAACCATTGAAAAAACCAAAACATTCTGATAAATACAATTCACCCATTCCTTTTAAATCTGGGTTTTTTTACATTTCTATATGTATTCACAGGCATACAGCCATGCACATTTCACAAACACATGCACTTACACAGATACTTACATCATGGGCAAAGCAGATGTTAATTCTAAAATAGAAAAGGAAGAAAGAAAAAAACCAGCTCTGGCTCTATATGAGACCACTGGCTATCGGCTTCAGTCATCAGAGTCTGTCTCTAAGGTGACATGAAGCAAGAGAGATCTGTTATTTTATACTTCCATTACGAATAGTAAAAAATTCTTGTTTCCTTTTTTTTTTCTCCAGAAAGAAATCGTTCCAAACGTACCACTGCAGCTTCCATTAACACCAGCATCTGACAGAAAATAACTGCAACAGATATTCTCACCATCACCAAAACTACTGATTTTTTGTTTTTTCGGATTTGAAAAAAAACCCACAAACAACACATTTTTCATCCTTTGACTTTTTAGTGCTATTTGTGTAAATGAAAGCCAACTTTCACTGTCTTGAAAGTGAGAGGCTAAAAGAAAAATTCATCTGTAGTAGAGATGGTTATGAATGGGTAAAAATTGCATACCCAGCAAAATAAAAGCCTGAAAAGAATGAATTCTGGAAGGTTATGAGACAGGGATTTTCCTCTCCACAGTAAATCACTGTATCACTAGTTCATAAAGGACATGGGATGTCCAGTCAAACTTCAAAACAATCTGTGGCCAAAAGAATGTAACTGAAATTGATCTCCACTTACATTTACTGGTCAGCTGTTGCAATAATTCACAGCTATGTCTTTTTTTTATCGTCACAGTGGGCATGAATATCTCCCTCTGGGGAAACATGGTTCTTCCTACGTGCAGATTTAGTACTTGTGGAGCCATGACATGAAAAAAGAAATATACTGCTGTTTTCTGGTTTTTGGCTATGTGCCAGGTACATCCTTAATGAGGAAAGGAGACCCTCTTTATTTTTTGTTTGTTTGCTAAAGATCCGGAAAACTTAGGTTATGAAAAGAAATTTCATAAATGCCTAACTTCTAAAAGATTTTCAAAATTTTTTTTTTTTTAAAGTAACATCAGTTCTGCTTTATAACAAAGTAATAGTGTGAACTCAAACCCTGGCCTGCGGTTACCTAACATATTTTTCTCTGAAAGTAAACTTGCTTGAATACAGGCCTATTCTTTCCCCCATTTCTCTAAAATTCTCAGTACTAATGGGCTTGAGTAGCAGTACAGATTTGGATTTGATGTTTTAGGGAGTTTAGATGCAAATGGCTGCTTCAAAAAATTCTAGAGGTGGGTCGGGCATAAAAATTGCCCGTTCACCTCCAAGTATAATCACAATCCCTGATGGGTGTATTCAGCATCATGAAGATGACACAGGAGCTCATAGCATTCCTTATAACTATGTCTAGGCAGGAAAAGAAACCCCATCACAAGAAGGGCTGGTTTTTGTAAAAACATTTCTAAATAAATATAACCTTTCCTCTTTTAAGATAATTTGTTCCCTACAGGGATCTTCAGTTTAATATTTTTTTATTCCACTCCCTGCCCTGTTTATTTTATATACTTCGTCAATGATATAAAAGACTGTTTTCAGTTAAGTTGTCCTGGATTGCCTGATTTTAATGGTAGGCTGGTATCTTATTTTTCCCTTGCATGCTTCTTACTGCTACCATGTGTTCAGTCACCTCCTTTGCACTTAAATGCTGTACACAGGCAGCAGAACCTGACTTTTAATCATTCCTTCTAAGTGATTAATGTTTTCATTATGAAGCTTTTTTGGTCTGCTTCTATAAGTGAAGACATTCTTTTTCTTTGTGGTCATAAAATAGCCATAGATTTCTTGTGTTCACTGGAATTTAAAAAAAAAAATCCCTTATGCTTTTTGCCATCTTCCAGAATGTTGGTGGCAAAAGCAATTATTTCCATCTTTCTTTATGTACTTCTTTAACCAAACAGTTTACTATCAGGGAATTATTCTCTAAAATCAGGCACATGTTCTTTAGCTTAGGTTATCTCTAGTCATCAAATATTTATTTACGCAGAATTTGAACTATCAAAATAGTTTGCATATAAAGACTTACATAACTTTAATGAAGATAACTTGTTAATTACTCGTTATCTTTAATGAAGATAACTCGAGTTTGATTACCAATGTTTGAGTTTGAATGTGACATTCAAAAAATAGTCTCAAATTCAAAGTAAAGCAAAATAACTGTCAGCTAAGTTTTGTCTGAAACTGGGAAACGAGAATTCTGTGGTTTTTCTCTACATGAAATTATAAGCCCAAATTTTTAATGAAAATCAATAAGTGTTCACTTCTGACAGGGAAATCTTGTAGGTAAATCTAATCCCCAGAAAACAAATATAATATAGATTCACAGTCTCCTGCAACAAAATCTTGTACACAGAGGTAATGGGGTTTACTGCATAACTTCTCCACATAATATGCCTAAAATAAAGTTAAGGCCATGCCGATATTGCTCAAGTGCTCACTTGCAACCTTGTGTTCAAAGACCTTAGTCTGCTTTCATGCAGATTGTCATCAGGAGCCACACTGACTTCAGCCATGAAGGAACAAGCTGAAGTCCTCTTCCAAGTCATGACTAACTTACAGAGATGACAGCATATATGAGGAGCTCTGTTCATAGATTAGGCTAAAAGAGAAAAGATTTTCAGGCCCAAAGAGACAATTGTCATCATCTACCTTGGTCTCTTCCACATTTAAGGTTGATCAGAATCCTTTTCAAAGGCCTAAGTTAGCTTTTGGAAAGACGATTTCATTAAAATTGAAATATTTTGCCCTTGTTTGGCAAAATTTTAAATCTTGAAAAAACATACTGGTTGCATTTTTTCCATTTATCTTAGCAATATTAAAACATTAAGTTAAAATGTGCAATTTTTATTCTGAATGTATCATTTTGAGGGTTTTTTAGCCTTTTTATTCAGTACGAGATGACATGGAAACATTACTGAGACCAAAAAGTTAAACACTTGAGAAGTAAATATTTTACTTTCACTATGGAAAATTTCAGTATTTGTTGTTTTAATTTTTTTATGTCAGAATTTCCAATGAAATTGAAACATAATTTCTGAGTGGTTCTGTGTAGCGAGCCAAAGAATGTTACCCTATAATATCTGAAACCAGCTGATTTCCATCTGATCTAAAGTGTATATAGCTAAAAAAATAAACATTTAAAGGTATGAAGGGTGTGCCCCTGTAGAAGTTTCCTTTTCATCACTTTAATGTTTCTAACTTCCGTTTACCACAACTGGGTCTGATTATACCTTTTTAATAAAAAATGGAGATCCACCTCCCTTATTCTTCCAAACACAACAACTTGTACATTATTAAGTTATAAGTTAAGTAACCTTCTCTCATACAAACTAGGAAGGCTGAGTTTATTTAACTAGGTATTGAGACTGCAAGTTACATTTACAAAATTCATATATCTATTTTGATGTTAGTACCTAACTATATTTATCTGACTTTAAAGTATTTTGAGAGCTGGACACATGGGTAAAAACACCATTAGGATCTAAAAATACTAACGAACTTTATCTGCTGGCTTCTTACCCTTGAGGGTTATAAAATATGAAGAGAATAAAGCTAAGTCTTGTATATTGCTTCAGGTCTTTATGTTCCTTTACATCAGTTGAAGATATAGTGATACTAAGGATCAGCGATACTTCTTTTATAATACAGCAGTAAAATAAAGGAATGAGTCAGTGAGTGAACAAAAGTCACTCTGTAGCCTTCCACATAAATAAACTTACAGAAGCCTACCCTAATTTTAAAAATGTAGCTGAATTAAAGTTGACTACACCACTACTGTAGCTTTAAGAGAGTCGGTGGCACTGTGTTGTGAGATTTGGATCAGAGAACAAAGTCAAAGAGAGGAGCCTGACATGTCTATGTGTTTAATATCAAGTGATAAAATATCTCTCAAGAAGTTTAGGAGCAAGTGGATCTGTTAATTAGTCTTTTCTTGAAGCATGTTGGGACGAAATATTTGCTTAATTCATAAAGCCCTAGAGGAAAAAAGGCATCAGGTCACAAGTGACTAACCAGCAGACATGCTTAGAGGGCTTCAGTGGACCTGAGGACTTAGAGCTGAAGGAAGAGGCAGGAATGTGTTCGGAAGACCTATGCATGCCATAGAAAACAGCCTGCAAACTCAACACGTGTCAGTCTACTTTAAGGCATGTAACAACAATGTAGAAATGATGGGACAAGAGTAAAAAGACTGAAATGGTTTTAACTGTGGAGTTTAATAAATGCTGAAAAGGTACTTACATGTTCTTGGATGAAAGGTACCATCTATGTACATATAAAATAAATTGCAGAAATACAGCTATGTTTACTTTTACTAAATGTCTAATTACTCACATCTGTCTTTTGTTTGAGGACACAAATATCAGATTAATCTTCTGAATTAATCCTATCTTGTAAATGATACAGCAGACATATACATTTATTATGGAATGTCCTTATTCAGGAAAGAATAAAATCCTTATTCAGTAAGAATACAGGTGACAACTCTGTAAGTTGAATCACTGAAAAATTCTTAGATTCAGACTAAGGATTCTGGATAGGAATTCCATTAAGTGATCTGATTTGGGCCTATTCCCACTATTCCTAAAATGATGGGAACGCACTGCCTTGCCTTTTTGGGAAACGACCAGCAAGTAGGATCAAAGTCTGCTTTTACGTAGTCTCTCAATAGTTGTACTAGGACAGGATTTAACCCTGCCTATCATTTTTTCAGATGGTAGAAATATGGCTTCATTCTCACTAACATTCTGAAAGGAACAAAGGCTCTACTTAATGTCAAAGAAGGAAAAAAATGGGGAGAAAGCTGTTATCCATGCAGGAAGAAACGGAAGAACCTGCTCTTTCCATCGAAGTCCACAGCTAATGAGAAATCCCCTGAAAGAATGGCAGTTAATGGGAAGAAGAGCTTTTGCTTTCCTAGGCCAAACTTGGAAAGGCTCAGCCAGAATATATGGATCTCAGTCAACCTCAACCAAGCTGCTCAGTGATGAATGCAACTGTATTCAGAATTAAGTATGCTAACAGCACACTACGGTAAAAAGGAAGTCTGGATTCTTTTACTAATGTAGCTATCAAACGGATGAAAAGCAATGTCTGTAAGTCAAGGAAGGCTTAGGACATCGAAAACAGATCAAACACTGGGAAGCTGGTTGGACCACAGTTCAATTCTTGTCACAGAGCTGTACCCTTCTTTGTTCTAACAGAGACGAAATCTTGCAAGTGCTCTTCAGGCTTTGTTTCTGCCTAGATTTTAATGTTTTAAAACTAGGAGAATCCAGACCCAGTTCCTTCCATGGCAGTAATAGCTGTGCTACAGGAAATCACCATCAGTTGTAAAAGAAATAGAAGAAAGTGGCTGCTTTGAGATAGGTTATATATTAAAGGTGTCTAGTAACTGATAAGACATCTGCAGCTCACCCTCTTCTAATAACATATTTCATAGATCCACCACATTTTGTAGACAATGAAGTAATAAAAAAAAAAACAATTACACAAAAAAACCCTATAATCATTAAGTACAAAATTACTTTTACTGAACATTGCAAAGTAGTGGACATCATTATGCTGTTAATACAAGCTGAAATATAAGCCTATTTTAATGTGCACCTAGTTTCCACATAGAATTTTGGTCAACAAACTATCTCATCAAGGACCTGAAGGATTTTTCTGTGTCCATGCTACTCATCTGATCATGTGCTTTCAATAATTTGATACAATTCTTCTATCGCATATAACATTATGTTTTTCTTTTTCCCAAAAGCTATCAAAAATTATACCAGACAAAAATCTATTATCCATGGGGCACTTATATCTCACTCATTATAAAAGGAAAATGCAGAAATACATGTTTTCAAAATTAATTAATTAATTTGGAAATGTATTGCCCATCAAATCTGTCAAAAGATGTAACAGAGGGAAGATGAAGGTACTTCAATTTACTCTGAGTTATATCTTGAACAAAGACATACGATTAGCCTCATGGACTCGTGAGAAAGAAACTCCACCTTGCAGTGAGAAAAAATCCATCCTACATTACTTGATGAAAGTAGCACATGAGGATAAAAAAAATGAAGATAACATAGAAGACAAAGGGAAGATAACAAAGCAAGTAAGGAATGGAGAGCTGTGCTACAATCACTCATTGTTCTGTGTAATGCACAAATAATAGTGCTGATCCTAAAACAAAATCTTCTGCAAATGCCTAGTGCTAAAATAATAATATACCTTTGTTTGAAATGCTTTATGATTAATCACTGTCAAGTTTTGAAGTGGAAAAAATACGCAGTACGAATGAATCCTTTATTATCCAGACTTCCAAAGAACTTTCTTGCTCTGCTTATTTAAGAAGTTTCGTCAGTGAAATACAGTTCTGCCAAGAGAAAGAGTAGAGGAGCAAGTATAGCTCTTCCAAATCCTCCATAATAAAGCTACCTGAGGACTTTGCATTGAAATACTCAAGTTAAACGCATGTTTTCAAGTCCCAGAAGAGTTCAATAAAAGTTACTAGAAATTTGAATATTGAAATTTTAACTTTTTCAAATTTTGAATTCTGATAGCAACCAAAATACCACAACTTCAAGACTAGTTTTCTGCATATGAGAAAGACCACAAGTGGCCAAGGTTGTACAAAGTTCCACTTAATTTAGTATTTGAAAAGGAAATCTCATTAGGAATATTTTTTCCACGATTTAGAAAGTCTCCAGTGATGGAAAGATGGAAAAGCAGAAGGAAATAATTTTCAATAGTAAAAAACAAGCGACAGCCCTGAAGAGTACAAACAACTTCTGCCCTCTCTTTTCTTGTGTTTGTTTTCTGTACAGATGGACTGACTTATTTAGAACACAGAGTAGCCAAAAAATGAAAATAAAAGGAATATGTGAGAAAAAAAAAGAGACGAACTGCAGAATAGCACTAGTGATAGCTTGTCTGAGGACAAATTTAATTCCAATGAAAACAGGTAACATTATATAAATATACACACACACACACAAAATAATTTAAGACACCCAAGCCCCTCTGTACAATATCTCTCTACAAGAGAGGACAAGTCAGGCACAGGGAGCTTGCTAATGGCATGAGGTTGAACAAGGTCAAGTGCCGGGTCCTGCACTTGGGTCACAACAACCCCGTGGAGCCCTACAGGCTTGGGGAAGAGTGGCTGGAAAGCTGCCCGGCAGAAAAGAACCTGGGGGTATTGGTAGACGGACAGCTGATTATGACCCATCAGTGTGCCCAGGTGGCCAAGAACACCAATAGCATCCTGGCTTGTATCAGAAATAGTGTGGCCAGCAGGACTAGGGATGTGATTGTCCCCCTGTACTCAGCACTGGTGAGGCCATACCTTGAATACTGTGTTCAGTTTTTGTCCCCTCACTACAAGAGAGACATTGAGGTGCTGGAATGTGTCCAGAGAAGGGCAACGAAGCTGGTGAAGGGTCTTGAGCACAAGTCTTATGAGGAGCCACTGAGGGAACTGGGGTTGTTCGGTCTGGAGAAAAGGAGGCTGAGGGGAGACTTTATTGCTCTCTACAGCTACCTGAGAGCAGGTTGTAGAGAGGTGTGGGGTCAGTCTCTTCTCCCAAGTAACTAGGGATAGGACAAGAGGAAATGGTCTCAAGTTGCACCAGCAGAGGTTTAGCTTGGATATTAGGAAAAAAATTTCACTGAAAGGGTTGTGAAGAATTGGAAGATGATGCCCAGGGAAGTTGTTGAGTTACCATCCCTGGAGGTATTTAAAAGACACGTAGATGTAGTGCTTAGGGACACAGCTTAGTGGTAACTTGGTAGCATTAGGTTAATGGTTGGACTTGATGATCTTAAAGGTCTCTTCCAACCAAAACAATTCTATGATTCTATGATTTCCACACTGTGGCATGTGCACAAGAGGTCTGCTACATCCTATGCCAGACATTTGTATACAGTCTGCAAGACATGCTCCAACTTCAGGCTGCAGATCTGGGCTCCCTGTGTCAATACTTAAGGATGTCAGTGTCCAAATACAACTCATCTGAGTTTTTGTAAAACCATAAATTGATTACTAGCCTGGGCTAGCCCTTTTCACAAAGACAACTTTACTTCTTGATAAATAAACTAATTATTGACAGGTTTTCCATATGAAGTAAACTGTGTGCGTAGTGATCCTAATGACCAAAGTCCAGCCATTCTCCACTCATACTTTCACAATACTTCCCTGCCGTGTGAAACTTCTACTCACTTCTTTAAGATTCATCTGTTGCATAGAAAAAAGCCATGAAGCATGAGATTACAGTTGGTAGGGACCAGGGGAGCAGAAAAGGAACACAAAGCGTCTTCAGCTTCTCTGCTAACCTCCTATCTCCAAGCCAAAGTATTCATTCCCATATAGTATTCTTCTCTGGAAACTCCAGATGAGAAAACCCACGAAAAAACCTACAGTGCTACACAGAACCTATGTCTTTGTCCCATACCATACCTCCTCCGTGTCCCATGAGAAGGACACTGTCCTGTACTGCCTTATGTGACACAGAACAGGTCACTGTACTCGTGCACTGTCTCTCACTGCTTAGCCTCCTCACCATCATCACAGCTATAGTCAAACACAAAAGTAATTCATGAAGGATCTATGTCTGCCATGCACTTAAAGAGACTTCAGCAGCTGCAATGCTACTGAGGTGTTTAGAGTAAAATCCTATATGGAAAAAGAACATTAAGAGCACAAAACTATGCGCCACAGAATTAGCCATTGATCGGCTTCTCTGAGACTGTCCGATTATTTATTGGAAAACAATATACTAATGTCCTAGCAATCACCTTTAACCATCTGTGTGGCTGCTAGATTCAGGTCAGTCTGTTAGAAGCTGAAGGGCAATGCTGCTGATGGCAAAAGTCCGGAGGCAATCACACATGGGACTTCCTACATTGAATTCCTGCTCTCACAGCGTTACTATGCTTTCCTCCAAGTTGCACGTCTCAGATTAGCATTGCAAGCCAAGCTCGACTTGGGCACAGTGAGTGCATGATTTAAAATCAAAGCCAACAGATTCTGTCCATTTTTTAACAAGGCACAGTGAAACGATGCTTATGACACTGGAGAATATACAGTCAGCCTAGGTCCCTCACACAGAGGCAGTGAAATCAAATGGGCAAGGATCTATCAAAACCAAGCACAGCACAAGGGCATGTCCGTAGAGTTACCTGCCAGAGTTGTAAATTCTGAGAAACAATTGAGATCATGTCTCAACAGATAACTTAGATTTCATTCTCACAGCTAGCCAGCAAGAAGCCTAGCTTCTCTGAAGTGCTAAATCTACTGACTAGTGACTAGCAAGGGAGAAGAGAAGAAAATATTTTACTTATACCACAGCCTCCTGGTATTTTCCCATGGAGCACATTCTCACTATTTTCAGAACATCTGTCAAAATCTCCCTCCAAGTCTCCACAGGTACTTCTGTCTACAAAGCCAGGATCATCCTGTCTGAGAATGAACCAGTACAACAGGACTTAAATGACCTCCTCAAAATCAGTTTTCCCAGGGACGTTACGACTGAAAAAAAGGTACTCTAATGTAAGGTTGGGTATGCAGATTTCCACCCCACTAAGAGGCAGATAACTCTACTCTGTCAGAAAGGAAACCTGTTCATTACAGGAAAACAGCATGTATCTGGACAGTTACAGTGGAGTTTGAACATAAACTCATCCACTGTTGTTTTTTCACATTAACTTCACAGAGAAATGAAAACTCTCACCAACACTTCTCAGACCCCAAAAAACACCTGTTTGTTGATAATTAATGCAGAAAAATTAGATCATTTCAAAGAATAGATTATTTGTTGCATTTTGCTTGTCACTGAAGGGACTAGGAAAAAGGCGCATTGTTATTGGGATTGAAGGCCAAAATGGACAAGATGCTTCCCTTCTAATAAAATCCTTTTTGCATCTCTTCAGAAGGACTTAGTTCCATATTTTTATTTGGAATACTCTTCTCTCCCCCCTCCCCCCCCCCCCGCCCCAGGTTGTGGCTGATAGCTCCCTGCCAGCTGTCAGTTTAATTAAATCTTGATAACAGAGCCCACTGGATTTCCAGTGGCAAGGGAATCTCTACATAAGAACAGCCGTTATGGGTCTGACCAAAGGTTCATCTAGCCTGATAGTCCCTTTTCTGGCTATGACTCATAATAAAAGAGCAGAAGAACAGAGTAAACATATGTGCTGGCACGTTGTTGCAGCCTTCAATAATCTCCAGCTCAAGGGCTTTTTGAGAGAAGGTGTCTTTATGCTCATTAAAAGCCCTTGATAGAATTTTTCTCTATTAATACATCTAGTCCACTTGAACACAGGTAGGAGCTACGTTAAATGTTCCAGGGGATCCCTCAACATCACTAAGTCTGAACTTCACAGTACCTGAAGATCAGCTTTCCTTTTTCTTTCTCTGTGATTACAGTTTTAAGCTCCAAAAATCATAGTTTGATCCTAATACCATGACTTTCAATGTTGCATGTACTTTTCAGCTTTGTCTTCTAGTTAAGATGGTGGTCCCATGCATCTTATATACACATCACTTTTTTCCCCTTCTTTTATGAACAGATCTGCAAAGTATATTTAGATACATTTCTACAGAGCTTCTTAGAATATTCACGTATCTAAAACTGTAGGCATATTTTTATATCCCCATATGTGCGTCTGCAGAGTTTTTTCATGGTCCCCAGAAAACTGGCCAAGAAAAACAGCATATGCAAGAATCTAAATGTACAGGCATATACGTACACCTCTAAAGGCTGCATGGAAATCTTATTGAAGTAACAGGTTCTTTAGTTTCTAGGACAACTTAAATCAAGGATATTTGACAAGCAATTTGGTGTTCTGACATCAAGAACTGTATTTTTTTTATGAATGATTCAAAATACTAATTACAGAATAATCTCAGATATCTTTTCTTTGTGGCTTATTAACAATGGCCTGACAGTTGATCCTGTACTTATGTATTGAACCACTTCATATTATATATTCAAATGTGGTGACTTCCTACATGTATTTCTGTTTCTAAGTATCCAGTAACTGCAGTTTTAAGGCAGAGTTCTCATACGAGGTGCTGAAGAAAACTTTTCCCATGCATCTAGAACAATTGTATTTATAACAATAAATTGAACAAGACAAAATTAGTTACTGATCCGAGTTTACCAATTTCATCAAGTTTGCTTCTAGAAGTCCTATTTCATACTGCATAGCTCCTACTGAAGCCACTGAAAGGGTTTCATTTTTCATAGTTTGGAATGTTCATTAGATATTTATATGAAAAATGAGAATGAACTATGCTACAGTAGATAGAACAAAAACAATTTCATAGGGCAGTAAACTCACATACTCCAGGGCATAACCCAACCAGTAATTTATAGGTGTAGACAGAAACTTTGCTCACGGACAAGTTATTTCAAAGAGAACACAATTAAATGTTAAGTACCTTCCTTCAAAGCATCCCTTCAGTTGGAAACTGGACAAAATATGGTATCACAGTTTATTTGCCTGGATCTTTGTGCAACCAACTCCCTGCCTGCCATCCTTGCTAGAGTGACTTCCACAGCTCTCTTCCTAAGTCCAGACTGCTCTCAGTATTGTTCACATAATCAGATATCAGTTGGATCGGCTGATGATATTCTTTAAGATTTAAAAAGCATTTTCTAGCCATTTTACTTCTTTGTTTTATTTTATTCTATTTTCTACACCCTTTATTCTTTAGGATATGAAATGACCATTTTTTTTCAAGTGAGCAAGGCAAATTCTATGTATATTCCTTGCATACCATACATACCACCCTGAAATACACCTACATTTGAAAGCATAAATTATCTTCTTCCTTCATTTGCACATGGACTCTTTCAGTTGTAATCCTGTATCCAAAGCACAGATATGTGTAGTATCTAAAACTGTATTGATCAAATATATCCGAGGTTTGCATTAAATGAAGATAAAGAAAATCCTTTTTAAAATGTAGAAAATTTAAACATATAAACCACGTACAATTATCTGCCATGTTCTTAATACACTTCAGAAAAAATATTGGAAGAAGCAAAACCCTTCATCCACTGCAGCCAACGATCAAAGGGTCTTTACAAAGCACTAGGATTAACTGTTTCAAAAGCGATCATTGGTCCAATTATCCTTTTAATTCAAAGGTGCTTCTCATTTGTTTCAGCACAATTTACCATACACATATCTTATCATTTATTATCATTACATCTTTGCACCAACATATCAGTGAATGTATCTTAGAAAATTTCTTGTCTACAGCTTCCTCTTTGGGTCGTATCTTACTTCTGGTAATAGGCTCAACCTCAAAGAACTGATCAGATAAATCATCATAGGAAAACAATTAAAATAAAGAAAAGCAGAAAGTGATTTAAAGTTTTCATGAGAAGCCACAGTGACTGTACACAGTAAGATAAGGGCCTTTCACTCAACACAAAGCAAAACAGCAATCCAGACCCGAAGCGCAGCACAGTGAATTGTGAAGACTTAGCCATCAGAAGCGAAAATATCCATTCCTGTTGTTCCTCTCCATTTCTTAGAGAAGAAAGCTAAAATGAGTAAGTTTGTCTAATTTAAAATGTAAAACTTAAGGCAGGGAATTAGTTCTCATTGTTCCTTTCCAGCCAATAACCATGCAGCAACCACTGCGGCTGGCTTTTATGGGTGAGCGGGCTGGAGGTAGGTGCCACTGCACATTGTACCTGCACCAAAAGGAACTGGTGTCAGCTCCTCCCAAAGAGACAACCACAAAGTTAGTTTCCAGTAAGATACAGCACAGGGGCAGCCTGAGGTTTCAGGAGTGACAGCTATGCACTAGGGAGGAAGGAAGTATGTACTGCAGCAGCAGGGGACCTGCCTTGCAAACATCCCAAATCTGCCCAGAGCCAGAAAACCCACCTTGTCCAGGTGGGTCAAGGTCAGAGACTGTGTCTGCAGCCTTCTGTTTCCCTCTGCTGCCCCTTTCCCCAAAGCCAAGAGAAAGAAGGGGTAAGAAAAGTTTGCTTTAACAAGTCCTACAGCATAAACTGCTCGACAACTTAAAATCAGAAGACCTTCTGTGGCAGTTTGTTAAGTTTTTCCTGCCTGCTAAGAGAAAATAATTAAATAAATGCTGCATAGACACAGAATGAAATTAATTGTGATTCTTGCATGGCATTTAAGAGGACTGTGCTTTCAGAATGAAGCAACACGATCTGATTTCTGAAATACCCTTGTGTTTGAGATGCCCATCTATTTTGTAAGCAACTACTCACTACCTCAAGGTATACAATGTGTAACTACAGCTCTCTGAAGTTTGGGCCAAATTCTACCATCTGGACTTCAATTGAAAATTCTGTTAAATAATAACAGAAAAAATTTGTCACAGAGCTATACTTTAAAAAAAGGAGGTTGAAAGTAAGACCTTCTTCTCACTTTAAAGGTCTTTCTTTAGGTTCACTGTGTTTTATGACTAATGATCATAGGAAAAATAGTTCCTGGTATGATGATAAATTATAAACAAAAGCAAAGTTATTTGATTACTTTTTTGCTAAAAATCCAATGTTGGCCTGCTGATGCTAAGTGAAAGGGAAGCATAAGGACAGGTCTAGACATTCTGTATTTCTGAACCCATCCTTGGGACAGCACGCATTTTTTTTGCTGTTTCTTTCACATTTACTTAGAGCACAATAAATATATCTATCCAAGCAACTATATCAACACTAGGAGCTTATTTTATCTAAGATCAGGCGCCTTGTGCTGTTATGTAGGTGGACACGCAGATAAGTTTCTCCTTCTTCCTCAAGATGAGTAGGTGTGTGGAAAAATGCCATATGAATCAAATTATCTTTGATTCATCATTATAACATTCACATCATACAAAACAATTTGCATTTACGAACCTTTTTTTTACCCATGCATTTCTGGGAAGTATACAGTACACGAAAGAAAAGACCAGAATGCAAGGAGTCCACTGATTCAAGATCCAATTTATCTTTGCATGTGCTCCAAAAAATTTTTTTTATTAATTTTATTATTTTTATTAATACTTTAACACTAATTTGTATAATAATATTTAGCAAATTCCGATTGCAACTAAATCTTTTTGGTAAATGCCTACTCAAAGCACTTAGAATCCTCTTCTTTGAAATACCTGTGGTTACAGTAAATCATATCATCTACAGCAACCAGCTGAGCTCAGTTCAACTATGAATGTTCTTTTTTGGTCCTCCTGGATCTCCTCTACTCCTCCCCACACATTTTGTGGGCAAGAAAAACCAAAGCTCTTGATTACACAGAATACCCCACAGTATTTTCTTGTAGAGCATTCACAGAATCTTGTAACCTCTACAGGCAGTCTTCTTGTAACCTCTACGGATAGTTACAGAATCACAGGGGTTGGAAGGGACCTCTGGCGATCATCTAGTCCAACCCCCCTGCCAGAGCAGGGTCACCTACAGCAGGTTGCACAGGATGGCGTCCAGGAGGGTTTGGAATGTCTCCAGAGACTCCACCACCTCTCTGGGCAGCCTGTTCCAGTGCTCTGCCACCCTCAAAGGAAAGAAGTTCCTCCTCATGTTTAGATGGAACTTCCTACGTTCACGTTTGTGCCCGTTACCTCTTGTCTTATCACTGGGCACCACTGCAAAAAGACTGGTGCCATCCTCCCAGCACCCTCCCTTTAAGTATTTGTAAGCATTCATGAGATTGTCCCCTCAGTCTTCTCTTCTCCAGACTAAAAAGACCCCTGTCCCTCAGCCTTTCCTCATCAGAAAGATGTTCCAGCCCCCTAATCATCTTTGTAGCCCTCTGCTGTACCCTCTCCAGCAGTTTCCTGTCCTTCTTGAACCAGGGAACCCAGAACTGGACACAGTACTCCAGGTGTGGCCTCACCAGAGCAGATTAGAGGGGGAGGATAACCTCCCGCAACCTGCTTGCCACACACCTCTTGATGCACCCCAGGATGCCATTGGCCTTCTTGGCCACAGGGGCACATTGCTGGTCATCCTGTTGTCCACCAGGACTCCCAGGTCCCTTTCCACATTCAAACATAAAATTAAGGACACATTGTACCATTCCTTCAGAACTCTACAGCAGTGGTATTATCATAAATCTCAAACTGAGTTCCTTATTTGATCTTTTCCCAGCATGCGAACATGCAGGCGCTGGAAGCATCTGTGGGATTCTGAATACATCTGAAGTAATGTGCACATAAGTCCCCTGCTGAATGGGTCTTAAATCTGCAGCATTTATTGTTCAGACCACTGCTTCAATTTGACTTGCAGTGCAAGAGGATTCCTGCAGAGGCTTTATTAAAGTCCAAATTCTGCAGTCTGGCATAAACAAAATGCAACTTCTCAGCTTATTACGTGAAAAATATGTCTGCTAACAACACTGTATTTCATTGACTGGGCGTGCAAAGCCAATTGGGAGAATGATCTGTGGGGGAAGAAATGATTTTGTAGTCTCTTCCAGTCAAACAATCGAGGATGTGTTTCCAGCTCAGCCATAAGCAGCTCTGAAGAATCATAACCTCTTCTTTCTCCATCTGTAAAAAGTGGTATTTCTTATTTCTCATGTAGACCAAGCAGGCTAAGGTTTTGTTAATTTCTGATGCTATAGGAGTAAAATTAAAAAAAAAAAAAAGAAGTGCATTTATAATTAAAAATTCATAAAATGGTTTCCTTATTTGAATTAAAAAAAAAAAAAAAAAAAAAACAAAAAACAAAGTTTTCTCAGGCTTATTCCATCCCACTGCCTGTGCATTGCAAAGTAGCGGGAAGATTCTGGTGAGCTGGGTTTCTATATTTCAAAAGATTTTTGTTTCCTTATTCATACACCAAATTCAGCTGAAGGCATTATTAATTCTCTTTTTCCTCAGTTCATCTAACATGGGCCTTTCTGCTTCTTCACTCGGTGTTATTATTTGTAGGTGTGAATGCCTTTTCTGCCATGTGAAATTGATAGCCTATCTCATTAACATACTATTTCTTTTTGGATTTCATTTTCTCTGTTGTCTATAGCTAGTATTCTCTATTTTACTTTTTACTTTCTTTGTTGTTACTGCTCTTACTCTATAATGTGTTTTGGAATGCAGTTTACATGAAAGATGCTATACAAAAAGCTAAGGATAATCTAATTTCTTTCTACCAAAGAAAACAGAGTTCTCTACAGGCAAGAGTTATATCCATTATTGTAGTCATTCAGAGGGGCTAGATGATGAAAAAGTCAGAATAGCTAGTGAGGGTGTATTCTGCATTATTGCTGTTCTGTAAGGGCAGAAGGAATACAACGGGAAATATTGTTTTGTTTGCGGTCATTAATTTCTGCATTGCAAAAAAAGTAACTCTGAGCAGATGCACCTTTTTTTTTCTGAACAGACGTGTTTTCTCTTCCTAATTAATTGGGGACTTATTCAGAACTGGCTCAGCAATACAAAATTGACCTTTGAAGATCAAAGTGATAAGCCATATGGGGCTAAATCCTGCCTCTCTTATGTATGCAAAACTCTCACACATTTCAGATGAGTTTGCATCAGGATGTAGACAAGTGATCATCATATACCATGAAAAACAGCCCCTGAGACAGTTTAATCTGTACAACCAGAACTTTTGTGTTTTGCTGTATATTCTTCCCCCTGCTGTCCAGTGTCCACCCCTTCTTTTTTTCTGGTTTTCTCCTGGCTAAGTTTTACCCCCACCCACATCTTCCTCAGTCATCCCGTATTGCTTTAACACAGTTGGCAAGCTTCTTGTAACATATACACAAAATCTTGAGAGTGAGAACACTAGTGCTGCATTATTTAAGAGAGCCTCCTCATTACACTGCATCTTCATTTCAATTGTTTGAAATCGTTCTGCACCTTAAGGCATATGCAGAATCCAAACCAGGATCCAAGTGTGCTTGCATTATATTATTTCCTGAATGAAGTGTTTTAATACCAACATCCAGAGGGTTAAACTAATAATTCAGAATCAAGCAAACATTTTTCTTCTGAAATACCTTACAAATTCCACTGATTATATAGTTTTGTATTACATATTTGTAGTTAATATTAAAAATACTCACTACAATAATACTATCTCTGCTGCCATAAGGATTGTTTTATCAATTTTTCCGCAGAAATACTTCTTAAATTTAAAATAAACCCTGCTGGTATCACAAGGTGAAAGTTGTAAGACCTCAACACCACCAACAATAACTAAATGTATATTAGAGATTTGTGTGTTCAGTGGATTATACTCCCTTCTCATTACCACAGTTGAATTTTATGGTGATTAATTATCTAGGCACAGAATATAGTCTATAGTCTACAGTCATTCTAGTCATTAAAAAGAAGTCTAAAAAATTCTAGTGCTCTGACATTGTCATAACAGCCAAATGATGCAGGTGTAAGATGTTCACAGTCTCCTCCTAACTCTTCAAAGCTCTTGATTACTGCACATCACCCTCTAACTGGGGAAGAAAAAGTGGTTTATGTTTCAGGTAAATTCCTTCACTGATATTGTTCAGACAGAATGGGAATACACCTTGGATGGTGTCAATCAACACAGTTCCTTGATCGTCAATACAGCTATGTTTGATAAGACAATTGTGAATATAATATTTTTAGCCTGGTTGCAGATGGAATTAAGAATATAGCAATCTTCCTGTACGCCACCTTGTAATTTGCTAACAGACTGAAAAGAATTGAATAATATTTGTTAAGATATTTTTAAATTAGGAGATGGGAAGACAAGATAGACCTGTGGTTCACCAGTAAAAAACTCCAGGCAATTCAGATGGGGTGATGAGAAGAAACAAAATCCTTATAAAGATTCTGCCAGAAAAGCTTTGATAAGATCTTGTGCCTTCACTGACACCAAAGTCAATTAATATAAAGATGCAAATTCACAGGAAACCAATCTTCATAAGTTCTACTGTTTATGGAACTGTGCTGTAGCCATGTGGTGGTTTTTGTACAGAGCAAAGCTTTTAAAAGTGTTCACAGATCTCAGGTTCTTCTTATTTTAAGACATCTTCCAGGATATTGAAAATGTAGGGAGCTACAAACCACTACTCAAGCTCCCAATCAGTGACCTTAGAAGGTCAGATACTCAGAGCCATGGTAACAATAAACATAAAAGCAGGTACTAAACTATATTCAAATTTTGTACCCTGTTATGCTTTTAGGTTACATATTAAAAAATAAAAGCCAACGCATTAAAGTCAAATAAAGAAGGTCTCTCAAGGGTGAGATGCGCCAGTGCTGCAATTGGCTGCACTCTGTGAGATGGTAAAATATCTACCTACAAAAGAGTGGAGCTGTGAGGATCTCTAAATTAATGTTTTTGAAGTACCTCAGATATTTCTGCCTACATAAATTCTGCACAACACTTCCGTAAAAACACTCAGGATAAAATGCTACACTGAATTAAACCCCCCCAAATTCAGTCCTACTATGGTCATCTGGTTCTCTCAGCAGCAACAGAAAAAAATATTGTAAGACAAAAGAGCTGTTTAAATAAACCAGAATGTTAACACAAGAAGAAATGTATAGACACAGACAATGAACATGTCTAGGCTGGCAATGAGAAGCTCCTTAATTAGCTGTGAAATAGAGAATATTATTTCAGTAGGTGTAGAGAGAGCAGTAAAGCCCAGAGGTTTTCAGAAAGACCTAAGTCAGTTTACGAATGGGATCCTGATCGTCCAGTATCTTTTCAATCATACACACTTATGGAGTTGAGTGAGAGACATTGCTGGAGCTCAAGTCAGAATTATAAGCAAACGCAGAGAACCACAGTACTTCACTGCAGACCCAGGAGGACTAAGGCCATGCTCCTGGTTAGGAGGCTGGTCTGTGACCTGCACTCAGTTTGCTGCTCTCCTATTTGTCTCTCATGTTTCCTCAGGCACATCACTGTCCCAGAAGATTTTCACCTGTGATGGAAGGAAATACTTAACACCATCAGAGGTAGGTACAAGGATCAGTATCATATGGATCTTAGAGACCAAGGTAACAAAAAACATACAACTTTACAGGGTGCTTTTATTCCAAAAATCTCAATTTTGACAGGCACAGGTTCCTCAGCTCTGTTAGCACACCTAGCTGGCATTTGCATTTCAGGCCAGGTGACAGAAGTGCTGCTAAGAGGGCACAGACCCGCAAGCGAGGCAGCTCGCAGAGAGCAGGAGGCAGCCAGGGATGACGCAGCGCCCGTGGTCCTGCTGCCTACTGAGACCAGGCTGGAGCCCTGGACTGCACTGCGACTGCTGCACCAAGGGGAAAGGGAGTGTGTGAGTTTCTCGTGTGTGTGTGTGTGTTAGGGGTCAGGCAGGAGGGCAGCTTTGGACCCTTCTGAGCGTAAGGGATTGCTGTCCTCTGCCTCCCACAGCCCCCAGCATGAGAAACACAGCCACCTCTGTGGGTCTTTCCCCTCAGCCTCCTGGTTCACCTCCATCCTCCTCCGCTCCTGCCCATGCCAAGAGCAGCAGGGCTTTGGCCAGGTCCCGTCTGTCATCTCTGATGGAACAAAATTCAGTTTCACCTGCTCTGCTGGGAGGCACTGAGCTGGCGCCGGCTGCTACATCAAACGATGACTCTGCCGCTGTCACCGTCGCAGCTGCTTTTTAGTTCGGGGGCTGGCACTCTGGCAGTTTACTGCGTATCTGCTGGTTTGGTACTGCCTGGCAGATGCTTTGTGATGACTGCGTCCCCAGAAGAAAGCGCTGGGATTAATATGCAGCTTATCTGTATTTAACAGTCGGTCAAAATATCAAAAAGGTACGTATAAAATTGTATCTCTGTTGCTACCTAAAGGAGTCTATGCTCCTCTGTGTTTTTCCTGTGAACACTGATTTTGTAGTATCTTATTCAGTTAGGATTTTTTTATACATATTTTGTAGCTCAAGTCATCTATCCAGCTTGTTAGCCTAAAATTCACAGATTGCCTCCAGTGTTAAACCTCCTCTTTTAACAGTACACTCAGATTTCTGTTTATAGAAAGTTAAGTAAAAATATAGCTCCCTGTGGGGTATTTCAGAGGATGACTCTAAATAAGCCAAAGGCAGTATATTAAAGACCAGATCTTTATTATGAAAGCTTATAAATTTGTGGTAACTGGCAAGAAAGGAAGGCCATAGAAAATTCAAGAAAATATACTAAATTCAATAAATATGCTTTATTGATGGGTTACTGGAGAGTAGACAGCACTGCAGAAAAAACAGCTTAGAAGACAGATCACTATCTGGACTAATAACAGTTCACACCCATATCTGGCTGGAATTCTAATATCCCCATACGGAAGCCAGGGCTAACTCAAATAATCAAAAAGTCAATATAGGATTTGGACTCTAAGCCCAAACCTGCCAAAAGGTCAAGAGAATGGAAGGGCTCAGCTCTAATTAGGAGCTGAGTATCTCATTTACATCCACAGCTTCTGCATGTGCGTAATGACAGAAAATGAAGGAAGCAAATTTTTTGCACACTGACTCACTGGATTGTTTTCCTTGAAACACATCCTGCTTTAGAGCTTGTTAAAGTAGTTCTCACCATAGGGCTTCTTCGCCTTTATAGAACTGAAGTTCAAGTCTGTTAAATGCTATGTGATCCCATGGCATAAGTATTTTAGAATCCTTTACCCTCATGTTAAATTAATAGAGTTGAGTGAATTCATCATGATGCACAACTGGTCATTTTGGGGGCTTGTATCTGGTGAGGCTTTAGTGATTTTTATTGCTTTGGGTTTTTTGCTGGGTTCGGTGGGGTTTTTTGCTTAATCGCTTGAGCCCCTTCAACATTCTTATTTTGCTTAAGTAAGCAATTTCTTTGTGATACAAAATTCTGACTAAATTCTTTAATCAGCTTTTGCTCAGAAACTGTTTATTTCCATCTGCATTACAAATGCAGAATTTAAACAATCTATCAACACAGCATAATGCAGCAAGTGATCTTGTCAGTTTGTCCTTTCCTCTCAGGGATGCAGCTACTGTATTCTGT
This sequence comes from Burhinus bistriatus, assembly GCA_013397275.1. Taxonomy (NCBI): domain Eukaryota; kingdom Metazoa; phylum Chordata; class Aves; order Charadriiformes; family Burhinidae; genus Burhinus; species Burhinus bistriatus. Next base: position 522,448 of record VYXH01009137.1, on the reverse strand, counting down.
ACTTCAGAAAAAAAGAAATAATAGGATTAGAAAAACATTGAGGACAAGGGGATGTCAAACAAAAGGAAAGCATGCTGCGGTTCTAAAGCATTCTCATCTAGTATTTGGAATTGTAATCCATTTGTGCTAAAGACTTTGCCTCTGCTCATTATACAAAAACACATAAAAGACTCATATACTTTGATATTGTAGTTTGGCCCATAGGGAACCGTAATTAAAACACATTTGAGTAAATGCAATTTTAGTCATTATTAAGCAACCTAAAGTACAGTCAGCCACACAAACACAGCATTATCTAAGGATTACAATGTGTGAGACAGCCAGCAATCCAACAACCTTAAATGTCCGGCACTTACTTAGCATATCAAAAATTAGTAATATATAATGCCCAACTATTTTAGAAAAATGATTCTATACACCTATGAAAAAAAAGCAAAAATGTGGGCCAATGGGAATAGCTAATTTCTGTAAGCACTTGCAGCTATTGTGCAGAAGTTAACTCAGTTCATTATTCAAATAAATAGCCTTTGTTATATAGCACGGAACTCCAAGCAAACCCTCTAAATCCAAATACATAAAGCGTTCCTTTGCATCACCATTAGATAGTCTCATTAAAAAAAAAGAAACACTCTTTAAATAAGTCTCAGAAACATCAGATATATGGTATATCTTTTAAAGAAAAGCTTTGTGATCTATTTTCTTGGTCTTCAGAGATACGAATCAGGGGTTTTTTCATGCACCTCTGTATTGCCTCAACTTCAGGTACCAGGCTAAATAAGGGTTCACTTAAGACTTAGTTCTGTTGAATTAGGATGGTATTGAGAAGAGTGACCTTCTCTGCATATTAAAGTTTACATAAGAAAGGTGAAAAAAATGTTTGTGACGTTGTAAAAGGCCATGCTTTCCATTTAAACAGAGCAGCAAGCAAGCACGGATCATCCTTAAGGGTGTTAGGGTTGTGTGCTAATCACCCTCTAGTCTGTAACTGTGAGTGAATAGCATCAGGAAATCACACAAAATAAAAGATGAAACCAAACTCTGCTGATAATATGTCAACTTGAAAAGCAATATCAAAGCCAATTTTGAAACTCAATGTTAAGGTTTAGGGCATTTCTCCTATCAAGACCAAACCAAAAATAGTAAAAACCAANCCGAAAAAAACCAACCACAACTAAAAACAAAAAACCCCAACCACTTTTTACTCAGAACATGTTTTCCTGTACCTGAAATAAGTAAGCTGCAAGTCTCGGAGAGGAAGACTGCTGGGATTTCAAACACAGTAAAAGAGAGTCCAGTGAGACTGTGAGACTGCAGCCATCAGTCTCTCTCACATCTAGATCGAGGTAATTCAGATGAGAATTCATTGTTTTGGAGATGAGCTGAACTCAAAACAGAATGGGAGCAATTTGACATTCCCCATTGCTGCAGTTAGCAAAGACAACTGACGTTTACAGAGGTTGTACTTATTGTTCTCACAATGCCTTTTCTTGGCCAATTCTTGTGTGCAAACACCATAACAATATAATAACACCAGCCTGCTTTAGGCCCCTGTATTCCTCAGTGCACATTCAAACCAGGCTTATGCAGTTTTGCCCAGATGCGTGTACATTTCTGTGTATCGAGGTATGCAGAGAAAAAGCCAAGATCAAAGCCTCCTCTCTCCCAGGTGAATCACAGAGGTACACAGTCACTCTCCCACCCCACTGAGCTTAGTTATTCATGAGGAGGTACAGGATGTTCATCCTATCAGAAAATACTACTCGAGTAGGGTAACGCTCTCATCGAATACTTTGGAAAATGCCTCTGAAAAGTACTGTAAATGTCCATCTGCTCTCTGCAGAAAGCAGGATGTTGAGACGTGGCGATGACGCAGATGTTCACAGAGACATACAAGTTACTGACTCCTTCTGACCCACTTGGCTGCTAGTGTATCTATATACTAAAACACTAAAAGTAGTCATCAAAAATATGGCTGTCTACCAACTGCAGTAGGATCTGCAGTTGCAAAATGTTGTTATATTGCTGCAATCAAAGAGAGATTGATTCAGCAATAGCATTATTTTCAGCTGTCCAACAAATCGTAAAATCATTGAATGCCACCTGGTTTTTCACAACATCGCTTAGCGTGGCATTATTTTGAGTCTCTTCCTCACTCTTACATATAATGACAAAAATCATGAAGAGCCCATAAAGCTCTACTTTTCAGAGCCATTCAAGCGTGCAGCTGCTGTAGTTCCACTGACCAGCTCCATCAGAGGTCTGATCGAGCTCTGCTTCATAGGACTTTCACCAGACTGCTCCCTCCTGGCATATTTCTAGGGCTCACTTGCCTGAGAACTAGATCCCCTAATCTCCCTGTTTGTGTCCCTGTGCTAACCTTACAGATTGTCCTCCAACTCCACCAGCCAGTCCTCTCCCCAGCCTTCATGCCACACAGGCAGGAGAGCTATTCCTCAACCTAACCATGTCACACGGGAAGTGTTCAATACCTAGAGATTAAAGCAAAATTGTTCCGTACTAAAGCATGAAAAATATACAGTTCTAGTCATAGGTATGCTTGCAAACATGCAGTTCGACATCCTTTTAAGCTGTAAAGTGTCTTCATGACATTTCTGGGCATCTTGAGAGTTACTTCTGAAGCCTGGAGTCTTTTCAGCCCAGCTCACCTTACCAAGGCCAACAGCTAAGCCACGCACACACATTCTTCAATGGCAAAGCCCTGCCCATCAGTTCCTCTCTTTTTACCTGCTGTGTTTGTGCCAGGCTTTTCAGGTGACGATGGGAGCTTATCTATATATCAAAAATTTGGCTTCTTTATTCTGTTTAGTAATTTTCCACCCTCTTACTGCAGATGGACAAAGTATATTCATTCTTGGTCAAACCACAGGCATTAAATTATAAGTATTGTCCCGAAGCTGAAAGGTATGTGTTGGAAGTCTTGTTGATAAATGTAGGTAAACATTTAGCAAGAAGTATTCACAATACAGCAATGTTCATAACTACATAATAATTCTGTAATATTGATTGGAATCCGTGTATCATATGCAAGTTCCCCTAATTATCACATGTACCTACCGATGTCTCTTTGAACTGCTGCAAGGACAGGCAGCATCTGCAGTTGTTGCGAAATGTGCATTTATATAAGAATATAAATGTATCTACTCTAATTTTAGCTCCTGCCAGCAGGGCAAAACATTTGCAGCTAAAATACAAAGTTTGAAATTTTTCTAAACAATTTATTCATACTTACTGTACCACCAACCATACTCACACATGAATAAAACCCAGAGGGTTTTCCTGTTAATTTGTACAGCATATATTTGGAATTTCAAATATGTTCAATTACAACTTAACCAATTTTCAACATTTCTTCTGATTGTTCTGTCCCTGCCCTTTAAATGATAAGACATCTCTCTGCTGTGACTGCAGTATAGACTATTTCCTTTCATTGTTAATAATCCCATTGAGAAATATGAAGCAGCCTGACAAGATTAGTTTAAGCTTTATTATTTTCCTGATTTTCCACAACTCAGTATTTCCCTAGTTACTACAAGGATAAATTATATTTACCACTGCTCTTGTCAATTCAAAAATATTTTCATGTTCAGAAATACTTGCATGCTATCTGATTTACTACACAGTAGCAAAATGAAGTGGCAGGGGAGAACGGAGTATCCTTAAAGATGGACAGAAAACTCCTCATTTTTTCATTCCTTCAGTTTACATTATGTTTGAGTTTGGGGTGGGGTTTTTTTGTTTCAGATGGTTGCCATGTGAACTGGCAATACAACATGCAGCCTTCTATACCTGTTAATGTCTTCCCATTTTGAGAAAAGATAGGCAGTTTTCAACGTATGTCTCTTAGAACAGATTGGATTGCAGGCTAGACCTCATACAAAAGAAGAATTCAAAGTATCATAAGCAATTCAGCAAAACTGCAACTTCCACCAGGTAGATCTGCCAATACGCTTTATTTTGGGAACAAAACTACGGACTTTATTACACCAAATACAAAATCATCCCTAACAGGACTAACAGCAAGTGCTAACAACAGACTAGCTCTTGAATATTACAATTTGGTTATTCATCTGAACTTCCAAAGAATTGAGCATTTATGAGTGAAAAACTTTTATAATTAGTATCCATCCTCTTCACAATCTGCATTATCTTGTACCTCAAGAACAAGGTAAAATGCATGGGAGTATAAAAGTGTTTGTGATGGAGACAGAGGAAGGAAAAAAGAAAACATTCCTTACAAGAAAACAACACTTAGATTTAATGCCAACAAAATAACAAGATTGCTAAATATGATGGGAAGGAACTCTTACATTCCAGCCATATGCTGAGATTAATCTTTTCTAGACAAACTGCATTCAATACAAGTGTATCTGGAGAAGAGCACTTAGCTGGGTACAAGTCATAGACACTTGTACTCGATTTGTAAGGGGAGGAAATGGAAGAACAAGAGGGAGAGGAAAAGCTATATTAAGAAGTCAAATTGCAGGAGCCCTTTGACTGCTATTACAAACTGAAGAACATCTTCAATACTGAAAACCTGCCATTAATCTCTTATTTACATGGAAAGCACATGCTTCTTTTTATCTGAAATACTTACAGTAATGACTGGAGCTGGGACGAGACAGATAAACACAATATGTCTGGTTATCAAGAAATTTAGATTTCTTATCTAAATTTGGGTTTGAAGCTGATATTTGCCTACTGCAAGCAGATAGTGCATCTGCTCAGTGAAACTTATGTTCCCATCATTTTTACAGCTAATAGCAGTGGTGAAATAACATTTTCATCTGGCCCAATTTTTCAGGAAGCAGTCATTCCTAATGGGGATGCAGTCCAGTTACTGAATCCTCCCCAAAATCTCAGAGTATGAAGCCCAAAAGTTTACAATGGTGAAGTCCAACAAGAGACTAGACACAAATCCATAAAAGTCATTTAACAGTTTTTAAGCCCAAATTGTTCTGAGAGAAATATTTGAGCTAAACAAACAGGCATTTTGTGATGCAACCATTCTCAGAAAATTTCCAGGAAGGACTGCCTCTTGCTGCATTTTTATTCAGACTGGGTAAACACAGCAGCTGTATGCATCTGCTTCTTTCTGTGCATGTCCGATCTGAAAGTGGGTGATTGGGAGTGGCCGTGTTTATTTATTAGCTTTAGTTAATTTTCTAAGAATTCTGGAAGCACATGTGATTTTTAACAGGAGATCGTGTGGTCCTTTGAACATCTCTGCTGTGTAATGAAAAACAGTAAAGTTTCTGTCTTGCTTAACCAGCTAAGTCAAAGTCAGGGAAAATAGGAGGCCATGACATTTACTCATGCAAGGAAGATATAAAGTCATCTCCAGTTTTGTTTTCAGGGTGTTCTGTCATGTAATTTATGAGCCTCATTATAGGATAATGTACCCAACACACATATCTACTTTGATCACAATATTAATTCTGGTGATTGGCTTGAAGTCTCCACGTGGATACTTATGCCATCCAATGTAACACTTTTGAAAGCAAATGCAGAAGGAATGCAAACATAGCAATTCAAGATTAATCCCATCATTCATTTAAAAACCCACATTTTTTCTCACTCTGCTACGTGTCCATCTCTCTCTCTCTCTCTCTTATTTACATAAAACTCCCACTGATTACACAGATGATGGTAATTAAACTAAATCATTCTATGGGAGTGCTGCCAAAGACAGATAAACCCAGGTCCTGCTGTACATGTGTCATATAATGGGGATATCAATTAAATTGCCTGATATTGAGCACAGAGATTATCTTATTTTAACATCCCCACATACTCGTACATTTCTGAATCATAAGGCCACAGTTTATCTACAGATCTACAAGCAGATTCTCTGCTGTGGGATAACATTAATTAAGACTGCTAGGAAAGTGTCTATACATACCGCAAGTTTTTACTCATTTGTTCTTTTAACACCATTGAGTTGTACATTAAAAAAAAGATGTGGGCAATGTCAACACCATGTTTGTCATTCCTTAAGAGTTGTCACATCTCTGTTCCTAATCCACTAACAAAACATACTGATTCTTGAAATAATTAAGAGTTTTACTTCTCATTTTGAGGACACACTCCTCACAAACTGTTGAATGCCACGAGGCCTGTGAAGGTGCAAGTCAGGACTGACAGGAGAACTGAGTGACTACTTACACCTCGTACTTTGAATGCAAAACCATCCTGCCAGCTGCTCATGTCATTAAGGTAACACTGTGCCCCTGAAACTACTTGGTTTATATTTTAGTGGTACCCTACTGCTTGACTTCTTATCTCCTATTTGCTGAATCAACACTATCGCAAAACAGCAAAGCCTGCCAGACATAGCCATGTTTCAATACATGATGATTCATCGTGACAGGATACTGAAAGCCCTGTGGCATGTGCAGAAAAGCTTTAAATAGTACTTAGTTGTTAACTTATTTTAATTAAAAAGGCAAATGCTCAAGAGAGAAGAAAACAATCTTTCTGTATCTCATCATTTTTATTTGCTCCACTTACCAGCACAGGACTGTTTTGGTTCCACTAGCAAATTCTATTTTAAAAGAATGTTTTCTTCCCTACTTTCATATTTTCCTTTCTTTTCTGCATAGCATATCTAAAGGCATACAGCTACTGGCTGCAAATACTACAGAGAATCACTAAATATAGGACAGCATGAAAATATGTTGAATACATTTGTCAGCACTGTATTAAAACAGAGCTGCGTAGCAGAAAGATTCCCACATTGCTAATAGATCCTGGCTTTGTCACCTTTCCCAAGGTGAGAGCACCCACACAGATATTATAATCGGTGACGTTTTTGCAAATTGGTTCAGGATATTTTACTTATTTTTTCCTCCATAAAACGCATGCTGAAAATGTGCTAATGAAGGTTACACAACTATTTAGTATTATATTATTAGCAGAAATTCATTCTTTCATTTGAAAATACAGAGGTCTGAATCTCCCTTGTTTGAAGTGTTGCCAGCACAGCTGCAGAGTGCATCTCAGATTAATGGGAGCCATGACAAACAGAATGAGTTACCCCCGTGCAAACTTTCCATCAAATATGCACAGCAGGTAAACAATTGCAAACTTCCATATTTTCTCTGCACTGTGAAGTCATTGCAGATGACATTATGATGTTATGTAGCAAGGGACATCAAAGCAGTATGTCACATCAGCAGAAAATCCAGAAATAACGCAAGAAATATTTCTACAAACTATTTTCAGCCTTTCCCAGGAAAACTACTGTGAAGCTGTATGGTAGACCTAAAAAATTACAGCAGCTTGCAGGCTTACTAATCCATGATATAGAAATGGACCAATGATCCTTAATGAACAGCCTTTCAGCTTCACAACAGCTCTGCAGAACAGAAGAAGGACTGCAGAATTCCCTAACAAAAAAACAAGTTTTGTTAATGATACGACTCCATCATTGATTTTTTTTCTTCAAATACATCGGTGAGATGTATGGTGCTACCTGAAAATCTCAAACCCAGAGCAAAAGTGGCAGAAACCATCCCTTCCCCAGACTTTAAAATAAACTAGTTACTTTTATTCCTTACAGGTAACAGAAGCTCCATTGTGCATGCCCAGACGTGATGAGAAGCGTTACCAAGTATGTTTTAACATCATGACTGCAAGTGAAGGCAACTCTTGGAATCTGCTCTGTGCTACCAATTGCTGCTTCTTTAAAGCTTCTTCAAGACGCTGTCAGGGTTAAATGTCTGCCTCCACATGTTCTACAGCCTATGAACAATCGAGGAGCAGTGCAGGGAAATCCTGGTACTGGTACTTTTCAAAGCACTACAAAGTAGTTTGTACATCACCAGTGCCAAAAATCTCAACCATGCTCACTTCAGAAGTGACAAATTTTTCATGTTGCTTTTGATAAAAATACTTTTGCTGTTGGGAATATACAATGAAAGAGAACTCAGTGGGGGTTGTAGTAGAACAGTTTCTCTTTTGAACAACATCTCAACAATAAACAAGTATAGGTATATTCATTTATTAACAAATGTGGACATCACAACTGTTTTGTTTTCTTAACTTTGGCTACTTATTGGATCTACATACTTAGTTGTTGTAATAACCACAAAAACAAAAGAAGTCCAAATTCTCTGTCCCTTGATGACTACATATTTGTACCAATTCTCCCCTGTTCCCAGCAAATTACTTGGGTCAAGTGCAAGATACCCTTAGTAGCATTTGTTATCATACAGGCTTCTGGCAGACGGCAGTATCTCAGGTTTCCACTGGCATTTCTTATCATTAAATGGCCATGTAAGTCTCCTGGTTTTAGCAGATATCTTGCCTACTGTTCTTTTCTTCTCAGATTTAAGTCAATAATCCTCCAGTCAAATCAGTCATACTTAAAAAGCTTACACCTAACTGCTAATTCACAAAAATAAGTAACAGAGAAAATGCAATGTTACATGAAATATCTTACACAGAAGACATGGATATGTTCTCTGCACCATGGTATAAAGGACGCAAAGTAATGAGATTAAATTGCATCAAGAAAGATTCAGGTTAAAAACAGGAAAAGAACCAGGGAAGCTAAAACACTCAGGCAGAGTGCTTGGGGCTGTGACAGGCCATGTCACGCCTGTCACTGGAGGTATCTAAGACTGTAAACAAAAATCTACCTTGAAATGTTATAGCTCTTGTCAATCTTGCTGTATGTGAGATGGACTAAATAACCTCTTGTAGTCCTTTCTGTTCCAATCATTCTAGAATGTGCAGGAGACATAGAAAATACAAAGCTCAAAAACTGGACTAATAAAAGTTTATGCTGCCCTCTAAATTAGTATCTGAACTCATCTCTAGAGCCTACTTCATTCTTTCAACACCTATTAACAGACAGCACACCCCTGGGGAACTGATACTTCTAAAGCAGGGAGTGGGAGAAGGAAGGGAAGAGAAAAAACTTTAGATATAACTAACACTACAACTGGTAAGAAATTCACCTTCTACTCTTCTTTCCCGGTTGGGATTTAGCAACTCATAAAAATTATATGGCTCAGGTTAAAAGAAGTAAGTGTAAAGAAAGTCTGACCAGAAACGCTACATAACACAATATTCCTTAATATTATTGTCATTCATAATAGCAAGGTCTCATTAAAATACTAATGAAAACAACACTGACTTATACCAAAGTGACTTAGACATATCTCTTCTACCCACGGCTTCAATTTCTCTAGTGGTTATCTTCATACCATCAGTTACACATTTTGACATCAACAACATTTGAAATGTAGTAAGACAAGAAGAACCTTGAAAGCATGTACCTATCCAGGAGGAGGAGACAAGTAACATTAAGAAATCCAAATCTATGTTCCAGGGAATCAGGAGCACCGCAACACCATGGCAGCAGCCACACAACCTACTCCTCTCCAGCGGAAGGGACCACCATCTGCAGTCATCCCCGCAGGCATCCCTTGCACGTACACTGCCTTTTCCGATCTGCCAGCACAGCTGTTTCTGCAGTGGCATAATAATAATAACCCAATCCAAACGCATGATCCAAGCTACTAAAGCTTCTGTAGTCGTAACTCAGGTAATAGTAAACTGCTATTTACATTATTTGCACTAGCCCAGCTCAATCTGAGTTCACTATGATCAGGACACAACACCACGAGCAGCTGAGTTTGTTACATGAGAGGATGAAGGGGAAGAGTGACCCAAGTAGCTGGGCTTATAACCCTCCTACCTGGCCCAACAACCACTGAAAGAAGATACGTGCTCAGGCCGCCAAGGAGCAGGGAAAGGTGATTGTGCCCTTTTTTCCATCTAGTGGTGTGCAACTTGGTGTGACACTTCTATGTTTAACAGCACTCCTGTCTTACAATATTTTTCTCTGTGTAGATGAAAATAAATGTCCATCCACAAAGAAATTGTAATCCTCTCCAACACTCCTTTTCCTTTATTGTTGCTTTAGAATACTTTACTTAGATTTTTTTGGTAAAGAATAATTTCTTCTAGTCACTCCTAACCTTTGTCATTTAAAAAATTGTCACTATTGAATTCTAGCTCTATTTTCAGGCTACAAAGTCATTCTTGAGGTTCAAAAGTTAAGAAAAGGCAGCTAATTTTTGTGCATAAAGAAGATTCATGGACAAATTGCCTGCTTTATGGAGACAAGGAAGCTAACAAAAGTTCTCTGATGACAGTTACAAAAGAAGCAAGATTTTCATTCTTCAAAGCTTCATAGAAAAGATCAGTAGAATGCTCTGGTATTCAATACTTTAATGCAAGCCTCTATAATTAAATGTTAGATCTTATATTAGGGAAATGATCAGATTAAAGATGGGTTGATCAAAGATTTAAATTTAATTTGGCTACTTTAGATACTCTAATAAAGATGTTTTGTTGATTCTCAAACCAGTAGCACTTAAATTAAGAGCGTTTCAGGGAATGCCTCATCACATTGTGAACTACAGCATGTTCTTCTGTACTGAGCACAAAATTCTGTCCTTTTAGGGAAAAAAAGAAAAGCACACAAGAAGATTTTCTGCTGATCTCTGCAGGTTAAAAGGGTAATAAAAGTTATACTGTACCCTATTCTAGGAATTTTCTCAGACTAATTGCTTACTACACCCACAGACTCACATTTCTAGAAAATAATATTCTAATAGACTTTAACCATACCTTTTCAACTGCATTTTTTATTAATTTTCATGTAGAATGTAGTTCTCGGCAGAGGATCAAACCTCTATCAACAGTGCAAGCTTCACCCTGTTTCCCATCACATGCAGTATATGATGCATAGGTCTGTCAGGACAATGAAGAAATTCCCTTTGTATGTCAGCTAAAAATGGAAGTCCTTGGACATCATAATGAGCTTTCTTTATCTTACCCTGTAAAAGAGTAAACTAAAAAAATAACTAAAATGCAATAGCTTTCCTGCCTTGTTTTAGTAAAACAACAGTACAATAGGCCACATTCAAGACTCCTATGAAAGAAGGTATCAACAGCATGAAAATTTAGTTCATAAGAGCTAAATGTGTATAGCTCAACTAATTAATAGGAATGAAACTCGACAGTAAGCGAACAGAATGAGCAATTAGTCTATCTACCAGCATTTCAAGTACCACACAGACATTCATAGCTCAACTAACATAACTGAAAAATTATTTTCCATTACATCTATAGCATATTTCACCAAATGTTGGGCAATTTGTTTACTCATGTTATCAGGCCAATAAAACATGTAAATCTGCCCATCAGATGTCCTTGTACTTCAGTTTTGATTTCTTCACTTCTTTTTTACTCCTTTGAAAAGACACAGTCCCAAAGAACATCCAGTCTAAAGTATGTAACGAAGTAGATGCCTACACCAAGACCCTTATCATTCTTGTTTCTTCATTGTCCATATGAAAATGACAGACTTTGTGCACAGGCATTTCAACCAACCCAAATCTCAACTATTCTCCCCCTATCTCTCTCTCTATATATATATAGACAAGTAGGAACACCTAAATGATGTGGGAAGAATCCAGGCCTTAGCTGCAACTGTAACCAATATGTATTAAATGCTTCTACTTACCAGCTATATAACACTGAACCTGAGCACTGGAAGATACCAGAATCTGAACACAATCCAAACCAAAAACTTGAATCTGAATCTTAGACCAGATTCTGCATCTGAATCAGTCTTTAGAACAGCACCATATCTAATCCTCAATTGACTCTGAATTTTCAATTTGGGTTCTGAGAGATTTTCTTTAAAAAAAAAAGAAAAAAAATATATTTTCCAAATGTGAGCATTAAGGTTAATTACTATAAATTCTCCAGTGGCCCTACTGATGATCACAATGGCTGTGGTTCTTTCAGCAGTCTAGAATTACAGAGGGAGGAACTGTAGGCACTATGTTGAATGGTCCAACACATAATTCTAGCAGTAACGAAATAAGTTGAATGTCAGGAAAGACTGCATGAAAAGGATGTCATAAAGGGTGAATTAGTTTCATAAAAATAACCACAGAAGCAGCATGACTTAGCAATCTTATGTTAGACACACAAAGGCACCTCGTATGGTAGACAAATATACATAATACTTCTGTAAGAGTAGTTTTTCTTCATCTACAGTTACATACATACAATTATGTGTTCTCATGTATATGTGACAAGAAAGGTGAAGAATGCAACATGTTTATATTTAAAGCCACACATGCAGGTATGATGGCCAACTTCGACAATTCTCATACTTACAATATTGCATCTTCTTAATCTTGCTTACCACCTGAATATGGGGAGGGGAGAAATGACGATACACGATGTATGAAAACATGGATGATTTTTAGAACTCTTAATTTCTGAAATTTTTATTCTGGTCGGTAAGATGAGAATTCTAAAAGTTAACAGTGCTTCTTCAGTTCATGAAAGGAAACCACTTGAATTCTCAAGGGCCAGAATATTTGATATCAATATTGCATAAGACAATTTTTGAAACAGACCCATAAATCCACATAAGAAAGATTAAGTGGGATCTTGAGAAGTAAAATACATGTAGGATGACAAAACAGTAAAAATAAAGTGTTACTACATAGCTGTTGACATTGCATACTATGTACAAAACGTTCTTCCCCCCTTGATCATCACAGCTTAGTCTTCCTTTCACAACTGGTTATTAAATATATTATGTTTGGGAACTGCCTTTTTATTATATATCCTTAAGTAACACTCTGAAACCTTTTTCTGAACCTATTAAAAAGACTTCTTTACAACAAAAAGAAGATTTGAGATATCTAGGTATGCTCCTTAAGACCTGAAAAATAGTACTGAGGAAAAATATACTCAAAGTAGAATAATTTTATAGTTCTCTGAACAAGCAGAAGCTATCAGAAGCACAAGTAGCATGAAGAAGAATAGAGGCCTCTGGAATTCTAAAAGAAGATTTAGCCAGATTGAGTGAGGAAACTGTTGTTTCTCCAACTGCTGCAAACAATGGCAAGCAGGTCCAGCAGAAGCTAGGTGATTTCATCTGCAAACATGTACTTTACAGTTAGGAGTCTTTCATTTTTAGTAATTTCTAATCTTCACGAGATATATGCCTGATGTTGGGAACTTCTTTTTTTAACCTACTGCTCATCATTCATTTTTATTGCATTTTGAGGTTTTTTTTAGTTCAAAACAGATCTACATTCCAATATTTTTTTTTATTTTATTTTCCATTACCATTCTGTCTTTGAAATGTTTTTCCAACCTCTATCTTCTCTCTTTCTTCCTGTTTCCACTTGCTCGTTTTCCAGACAACTGTTCTAAGTGTGAGCTCTGGGAATGTGAAGAGACATGCCCCCTTCTTACCTAATGAGGCAGAGCCTTGGATTTATCAAGAAGTTCTCCATATAACAAGGTTACAAGAAAAGACTGTAAGTCTCTCAGACTCAAAAAGGTCAGGATCATTGGAATTTAATCTATGATAATTAAATTTTTATGTAGAGAAAATTCAAAGCGATCAGGTAAAGCAACATAGAAAGAAAGAAAATTTTTAAACAGCTCTCCCCCATGTACAGGTCTTTGATGTCAGGTTTGACTTCAGCCTACTCAGCAGCATAGGAAGGGACAGGGAACTCATCACAATCCCTGCTGGCCCCTCAGCAACCTCGCCCCAGCCCACTAGGGCTGGTGTTGCTCCTGTCTGCTCTCAGCCTCCTGGCAACCTCTGGATCATCCTGTCCCTCGCTGCTTGGGAGCTGGCAGTAACAGACATTTGTGACATCCAGTGAAAGCTGCAGAACATAGAGTTTTCCTTATACCTTGCTCTGAATGTCCAATACTTTTTCTTTCATGAAATTTTACTTTGTGATTCTATAAATATGTGAAAGCAAGATTTTAGTACCTGAGACATGTCACCTATTCATGACTTCCCAACATGTAGTATCAGTAAAAGCAATCCTTTCTACCTACCTATTGACCACCATGTCTATTATTGTTGATTCACCAATTTGTGTCAATTTGCTTGAGTGAAATTGCTATTACTAATCTATGACATTATTAATTACAAATTGGAAGCTTCTCTCTAATTTCTTTATAAAGTTCTGTGAATACATCAAACTCAATAAAGTAATTGGAACATTTTCTGAGAAATTCAGTATTCATTTTATAGGGTGATATTTTTTTTCTCCTGTGCTCAGTGGTTCATAATAGAACCAAATTTCAAGATTCCTGCTCAGCAGGAATGTCCTGTCACCCAGCCAGTGACCTGTTGCAACATCTATTATCAGATGCACTATTTAATTAGGATAGACACTCAGGAGATCTGCTTAATCAGGATGTCTCCCAGTGAACACATTTAAGCCCAGCAACACTCATTGGCAATGACTTTCATAGTTGGGACAGTAACTTTCCTTAATTGGGATGCCTTAGGGTGAGTTAGTGTGTTAACCTGAGTCTTGTAGTACTTCTGTCTTCTCTGACAACTGCTTTCAGACTTTTTTAAGCTATGACAGAACACATATGAAATATGTATCTACTGCGTCCTCCTAGCTCCAACTGTGCAATAATACCAGAAATAACAGAGCTAACTCCCTCCAAACCAAGTTAAAAAATGAATTTTCAGTGAATGTTATAAATTCCAAAGAATATCATCAGGGAAAAATCACATTCAAAATTAATAACCCAACTTTATGGAAAAGTTTTCCTATAGACCTCAAAATTAATTTTCTGCAAGGGAAAAAAAAAAATCTGCCTACTTGCATTGTGAAGGCTTCTGTCAAACACAGCACGCGTTGTTTCATTTGTACTATAATTCGAGGTACCTACTACAGGCCTGTGGAACCAACAACAAGGTTATCTTAACAAGGGGGATAACACTGAAACATCATAAATAAATAAAATCAGTGAAACATCCTCTTTGAATATGCTTCTGCACAAGGAGTGAAAAAAAAAAAGTGTAGGAAAAACATTATCCAAATTGCTCAGTTGTCGAAGGGAAAAAAACATGCACACACCATTTGCAGAGCACAAATGGCAAGCAGATGTCCAGCTCTTCAACTCTTTTAAAGTCCCAGTAGACACACGGTCAATGTCTGCATACAAACTAAACTTTAACAGCCATATTGGGCCCAACAATTCAATAAACTGCTTGCGCCTGGCTGAACCTTTTGTCCAGTAATACCAATGTAAAAAGTGTTACAAAAAGACCAGTGTGATCAGGGTTTCTGCATCTGAAAATTCGGCTAACTGCGGTTCCATGGTAAGAGCTGATATTAGAATTACAACTCTAATTACAGAGGCTCTATCCTACATATTATCGATCACTCTCACCTACCAAAGAATATAAAGGTACCGAGAAATTGCTGAACACCCTAGAAATCTGGTCCATCCTTGTAAAAAGGCTACTTCTTTTATAGTAAAATTCATGCATCATGAATGTTAATGATATCCTTTAATTTGTATTTCTTAAAGGATTTGCAGTTTGGGGACCATTACTGTAAAATACCAACATCATTTGAATAGGATTCCTTCCTTACCTTTAAAGGTTTGCTGCAGATATTTCATATCTTTGCTTTTGACTAGATTAATTATTTCTTATATATTATTTATAAATTCTGTAGCAGCAGTTAGCTGATCACTATTGCAAAGATGAGGCTAAAAGACTGTCATTTGACAATTTATTTTATTAGCTCTGTCTCAAATGCAGCATAATTCAAACCAGAAAATATGAACTCAGAGCCATTTTACTTTCCTTACCCAGAGACAATTTTCTTGTGAAGTTTGAAGTACTAACTTGAAATTAGTAGTGACCTTTCTTTCAAGTTTTACTTCTGCTGCTTATAGCTCTGTCATTACTCA
Source organism: Burhinus bistriatus (assembly GCA_013397275.1). Lineage (NCBI taxonomy): Eukaryota > Metazoa > Chordata > Aves > Charadriiformes > Burhinidae > Burhinus > Burhinus bistriatus. The sequence goes on along the minus strand of VYXH01009137.1, from coordinate 506,638 downwards.
AAACCTTTCAACACCTAGAAATGAACGTTCTTTGGATTTCTAGAAGGATCCCTGTTCTGATGGTATTTCAGTATGTTCATTTGCCTAAAACAATTATTGTCAGTTTAAACTGTGCACTGTCAACAGCTTTATATTTGAAGGTCTTGCATTGTGTATATTTCACAAAAAAATAAATAAAATATCTATTCAATGCAGGCAACCCAATGCAGCAGGTCTCTGACTATCAGGGCACTCACACTAATCATGATCATATAGAGGGAGCTTCTGAGTCCCTCTGCAGTTTTATTGACCCTTCTTGCCTCTGGAATTAAATCTTTAGTCTAGTTCACACTGGAAAATTATGAAATTCCAAGGCCATACTGTGTGTATTTGCATTTAACTACAGAGAGAGAAAGAGAGAAAAAAAAGCACTGTCTCTAACTATTCTTCCAACACCTGGGAATATATATTCCATTTTAAAAGAAAGGGAAATACTGAGCATGACCAATCATCTGATTTTATTAGAGATTTCTTTTTCTTATGCATAACCGTCATAATTCAGAAGGCTTCGTCCTGCCATCCAGTTTTGCTTAACTATTCTAGAACTAATCTTGGTTTAACTGCCTTTGCTGTAGTTCTTCACAGATCTGTTCCCTTTCCATTGAAATCCTATTAAAATTATTTGATGAAATTTTCTCATTTAAATGAATTACACTCATTAGATACTTCATTCAAAGACAAACCTTTTTCAAAGGTATTTATGCTAAATTTACTACAAAACAGTTTCACTGAATGCCCACTAGTTCTTTTATTATAAGCTTAAACCAAGGAGAAGAGTTTTCCCTCTCAGCTGAACCCATCATGGTTTTTAACTGTTTCTATGATCTCACTCTTTACTGTTCTCTCTAAAGTAAATGATCTAAATCCCTTTAATCTGTCTTCATTTAGAAGGCTGGCCTGACCTTTCACCATCCGATTCACCCTTCTTTGGTCATCTCAAGTTCATTCCCATCTATTTTGAAAGAATTCTGCTTAGCTCTTGCTTACTGTAAGGTATAAGTGCAATTTTTATTCAGTTCTGTGTTAGAGTGAACCTGTTCTGGTTCTGACAGAACTATTCAAGAATTAGCTCGCCAGCTAGCCAATAGCCTCTTCATTTGCCCATTGCCTTGCTGCCTACAAGCTCTGTATTTTTAAAATGTTCAAGTTCTACCAGAAACCTCCACTGGCAGCAGGTAGCACGCTTTGCTGTTTATCAGGCACAGGTTGATGTCGACCAGTGTAGGCTGCATCTAGACAAATAAACAACACATTCTGTCACAAATACTGTACTGAAAACAAGTCTTGAGAAAATTATGTGTCAATTAATTTGCTTAAGAAATATGACATTCACCAAAACATAAATACCTAATTTAGCAAATACTATTTGCTGGCCACTATACTATCAAGCATTTCAAGGTTATCAACCGCCTTTAGCTAACTCTGGATTAAACTCATTAAGCTACTTACTGTGTCCCACAGATACTTCCCTTGTTAACTGGCAAGTAAATCTGCATGTTCCAAAATTTTCCCAGCATACTTGAGCTCCATTTTGCTGAAAGGTTTAGAGTGACAGTTCTGTCCCAGTGTTAGGTATCAGACTGCAGCTCATGTATTGAGCCACAGTGCCACTGGCTCCTCGAGCTGACGCTGGGGAATCTGCACTAGCCCAACATCTGGTGCAACTTGCTTCCTCCCCAGCCCTGGGTCAGGTCCCAGCCAAGTGTCACAACCCCCTGCAACACAGCACTGCATCATCTCACTGCTCTTGCCCACTCTCTCCTTCTGTTTGGGACAGGAGGTCGAGTAATAAACACTCAAGAGCTTTTCTTCTACCTTGCTGCTCCTGGGATGACTCTGTTTACCTTCATGAGTGGGTGTGTAGATTGTAACCTAACTCACATACTGTACTGTTATTTGGTTGCCTGCTTAGTTTTGCTCTTCTACTCCTTTTAAAAACCCTCCTCGCTATCTTGAGAACCACTTTAAGGCCACCAACAAGGCTGTCGTGACAGCTCCTGTTGATTAGAAAACACACCAGGCCGAAAGCCATAATTTCTCATGGGAGGTCAGAGTTTAGAGCTGGTTGACAAAAACTACTCTGTATCTACACGTTAGAGAAGAAGAAAGCAAGCAGCTGTGTTACATGCCTTGATTAAACTGCCTCTTTATTCATCACCAATTCTATCAGCCTCAGTTGAAGAAACATTACCAACAAGCAATTTTAAAAAGAAAAGAGAAACAAAATCTGCAGTCTTTATGTGCACATATTCAAGTGCCATCTCCAAGAAGAACATCTATTCAAACAATTTGAGCTAGAAATATGCTGCTCATTGACAATCCAAGATAACCAAGGGCTTATTGATCTCTCTCCTCCTCCTTCTCCTCCACTAAGAGAAAGAAAGAATGATAAAATGCACCATACTTAGCATCAAGTACAATGCATAAAAATAAAAAGTTTAGGATTATCTGAGTTACTGTCAGCACAGTATTAGTGAATGACTTTTTTTTTTTTCCAGCCCTACCTTTGCCCCTTAAATTCTAGAACAGATGGAAAGAAAGCAAAGGTAGTATCAATTATGTACATCCTGGGAATGCAAAGCTGCACGAAATCCTGTGTGATTGTACAAGCATACACACACTAGCAGATACTGTTACTTGTTCACTTGAGGTCTGAGCTGGCTGGGTATAAGCCACCTCCAGCCTGAAAACTACAGAACCATGTTAACTGGTTTATTATTTTAGGATTAGCACTATGATAACACATGCTGCCGGCTTGCATCCAGCTGTCTGAGAGCACAGATGGAACAGGAGTGCAACTGTCCAAACCTGTACATGTAAACATGGCCTGCATGTCACTGCAGATCTCCATTTGAGGAGCTAGGACAGGAATTCCATGGGATATACACAATGAATCTGATTCTTCCTTCACTAACATTCATATAGGAAGTAATGTCACAAAAGATAACAAATTGCACCCATGATCATGGATATTAAGTGCAATGAGAATCTGGCTTAGCAGCATCTTCAAAGTATATCCATTGTCTCCACTGTTCCAGTGTTCAGTTGTTTCCTTTGCCAGCTTCTGGTGTTTTTTCCCTCCATTCTAGTACGGGCAGGATCAATTCTGATAACAAAATATGTGGTCAAATGCTATACTTCATGCCTGGACAGTTAATACCTGACAGCACATTAAAGCAGCACTTCATGGTTCCAATTTTCCTGAATACAAATTAAATCACTAGAAAGCAATTATGTTATTTATTTCTTGTCAAGTCACATTGATATCACAGAATCATAGAATAGTTAGAATTGGAGGGGACCTTAAAGATCATCTAGTTCCAACCCTCCTGCCATGGGCAAGGACACCTCCCACTAGACCAGGTTGCTCAAAGCCCCATCCAACTTGGCCTTGAACACTTTCAGGGATGGGGCATCCACAACTTCTCTGGGCAACCTGTTCCAGTGTCTCACCACTCTCAGAGTAAAGAATTTCTTCGTGAGATCTAATCTAAATCTACCCTCTTCCAGTTTAAAACTGTTACCCCTCATCCTATCACTACGCTCCCTGATGAACAGTCCCTCCTCATCTTTCCTATAGGCCCCCTTTAATTACTGGAACGCTGCTGTAAGGTCTCCCCAGAGCCTTCTCTTCTCCAGGCTCAACAATCCCAACTCTCTCAGCCTGTCTTCATTAGAGAAGTCCTGCAGCCCTCTAATCATCTTTGTGGCTTTCCTCTGGACCCGCTCCAACAGGTCCATGTCCTTCTTATGCTGGAGGCCTCAGAGTTGGACGCAGTACTCCAGGTGGGGTCTCACGAGAGCGGAGTAGAGGGGCAGAATCACCTCCCTGGTGATGGCCATGTTTCTTTTGATGCAGCTGAGGATACAGTTGGCTTTCTGGGCTGCGAGTACACATTGCCGGCTCATGTTGAGCTTCTCATCACCCAACACCCGCAAGTCCTTCTCCTCAGGGCTGCTCTCAATCCATTCTCTGTCCAGCCTGTATTTGTGCTTGTGCAGAGGTTCCCCGTGCTGTGGCCCTATCCAACAGGGTACAGAGGTTGTTCTGGATGAAAACAGCTTTCTGATCTCTTGCTGGTAACTGGGGAGAGGGTCACAGTTAATCAGTATATTCCAGGAAGAAATCAGCATCTTAGGACATCAAGTAACTAATTCATTGTCCTTCCTAACTGACTGTGTTTACTTCCATAGAGGTTTGATCAATAAAGCCCACACAAATAACAGAACGAATAGGATTGGATGCTTTTGATAATGTTCAGTGTCTAGCTGGGTGAAACTACAAGAGAAGTGGTGGAGTTTTAAAATCATAATATTTTTTCCTCTGTGATGTTTTCCACATGACTTAGGTTTTGTGAATGACTGCACATATGTAATTCTATCACACTGAAAAAGGCAAATACATCCTCCTTATTCTTAGCTGTGCACTGTATCAGTTAAAACATGCCTCTTCCCAGGACTTCTTGTAGATTCTTCCATGGATTTCCTAGTTCCTATTAAATTTTATACATTCAGAGAGAAAAAGAAAAAACATCTATTTGATCATCTAATGCATCTTATTCCCAATGTGTGTTCTTTATGACATACCTCGTAGCATTTTACCTACTCTAACCATAATGGCAGGACCTAATCTGCATTTTGGTGTCTCAAGTGGAATTCATTTTTAAACCTAAACCAGGAAGCATGGAGAAAACACTTCCTTCCTTCTTAGCTCTGCAGGCAATTCAACCCTATAGATGCCATTGTTAGTGGTATTATAGTTCCCTGGTGCCTAGAGCCCCACTTCTGCTTATGCCTAGGGCTATCTTATCCTCGACAGGCTTAAACAGCTCAGCACCTATGTCAAACAAAATCCCTATTAAAATCAAACCTGATTTCTGGTTCCATTAAGTCCCTCAAGGGGTTTGGAACCATAAGTCTAACAGAACAGGGCTTTCTACAAAATACAGTTACAGCTATCACTTTCAAAGGTGACGTGGTTCAGTGAATAGCCTACCACTTTTTCTATAAAACAGGCAACAAGTGAGACACTTATATCCCATGGCTACCTGAACCTTCATCTCGTGTCAGGCAGACAAAGGACAGCATTCCAACCACCAGCCGGTGAAGTGAAGAGTGCCCACCCCTGCTAGCATGTTAAGAGCAACAATTCTACTCTGGTCTTGCTGAAAAGACTAAGAAATTCAGTGAAGAGAACGAAAAGAAATGAGCCCCAACAGAAGTTTTCAAAAACTGCTGCTTTACCACTTGTCAAGAAAAACTAAAACCTCAGTAGTGAAGAGGGGATCTTATTTTTTATTTATTTTTTTGAAGCTGCAGAAAGAAGCCAGACATACTTTTCTTTTGCTAGGTGTATAATGACCTCAGTTTAAGAGACTGTAGAAGAGCTCTGGAAATGATTATCCACTTGTTACAACAGAGCTCTGCTTGTGATCAGTGAAGGAGGATTCAGTAAAGGAGCCCTAAAAGTGTGTGCTTTATTTAGACAGCCTACATGATCAGAACATTTTTCTTTCGTGTCTGATCACTCTTGTCTTTCAGCAGCCAGTGTTGGATGTTTCCTAAAATGAAAAGGTTTATATTACTTTATTTCATTCAGTTCCTATTCTGAGCTGTAATTCATTGATTTTAAAGAAAAATCTAGAACTTATTACTAGCGCCTGGTATCTCCTGCACAGTATACCTTACATCACCCAGAAGTTTCTAATTCAAGCCCATACCTTTAGGTTGAACTGGTGAATTTTATTTTCTTTTGTTTTCTGCTTAGTTTCTGAAATCCCAGGTGCAGATATCATCTTTTTGTTCAACAGCTACCACATCACATGTGCTCTAAAGCATTCAGCTAGAAAAACCTCCAGACTTGACTGACAGCGTTCAGCAGCAGAACTATCTTACATCATTTGCTGAACTTTTCTTATCTTAGATAATGCTACCAGTAAACAAAATTTTTCTCCCTGATATTGTCCAGCACCAGTTTTAGCTATTGAATATTGTAATATCTTTTGTTCTACAAAGGATATCTTCTCTTGCTGAGAAGAGACACACAGAATAGTTGAAATCACCTCTTCACCTTCTCTTCAGTAAGCTCATTGTGTCTCCCATCATAAGATACACTTTGCAGCTCTTAAACTTTTTCTTTCTCTGAACCATTTGTTTTAACTGCAGGACTCAAAACTGAATACACAGTTTCAATATTACTCTCACTAACACATATAGAGGTAATATGGGAGGTGATGTTGACTCTCTTGAGGGACAAAACATCTTCAAGAGGGATCAAGATAGACTGGAGTCTTGGGCGATAATTAATGGGATGTAATTTAACAAGTCAAAATGCTGGATTCTGCACCTAGGACGGAGTAATGCCAGGCACAAGTATAAACTGGGAGAGGACTGGCTGGAGACCAGCCCTACGGAAAGGGATCTGTGGGTGCTGGTGGACAGCAGGCTCAATGTGAGTCAGCAGTGTGCCCTGGCAGCCAAGAGGGCAAACTGCATCCTGGGCTGCATTAAATACAGCACAACCAGCTGGGCAAAAGAGATGGTTATTCCACTGTATTCAGGGCTGGTGTGGTGGCGTCTTGAATACTGTGTGCAGTTCTGGGCTCCATGATTTAAGAAGGAAGAGGTCCTTGAATGAGTCCAGAGGAGGGCAACAAAGCTGGTGAAAGGGCTGGAAGGCATGTCCTGTGAGGAGCAGCTAAGAACTTTGGGTTTGTCTAGTTTGGAGAAAAGAAGGCTGTGGGCGGCCTCATTGCTCTCTACAGGTTCCTGAGGATGGAAAGTGGAGAGGGAGGTGCTTCTCCCTGGTATCCAGTGATAGGACGCATAGGAAAGGTTCAAAGCTGCATCAGGGGAGGTTTAGACTGGACATTAGGAAGCATTTCTTTACCAAGCAGGTAGTCAAATACTGGAACATGCCCCAGGCCTGTAAGCATTTAAGAGGCATTTGGACAATGCCCTTGATGACATGCTTTAACTTTTGGTCAGCCCTGAGTTGGTCAGGCAGTTGGACCAGATGATCATTGTAGGTCCCTTTACAGTGAAATAGTCTATTCTATTCTATTCTATTCTATTCTATTCTATTCTATTCTATTGTTACAGTCTAGACAAGTGATCTGTGCGGTGGCTGGGAACTGGCTAACAGGCCACACCCAGAGGGTGGTGGCAAATAGCTGCTTTTCAAACTAGCAACCGATCACAAGTGGGGTCCCCTAGGGACTCATATTGGGGCCAACACTGTTTAATGTCTTCATAAATGATCTGGATGATGGGATCAAGTGTCCTCTGATGAAGTTTGCTGATGACACCAAACTGAGTGGGGAACTGGACACTTCGGAAGGGAGAGTCACCCTACAGGAAGACCTGGATAAGTGAAAGGTCTTGCACCTGAGAAAACATAATCCAGGAGCGCAGCACAGGCTGGGGTCTACCCGGCTGGGGAGCTGCTCTGTGGAAAGGGACCTGGGGGTCCTGGTGGACAACAAGTTCAATATGAGTAAACAGTGTGCTGCCGTGGCAAAGAAAGCCAACAGGATGCTGGGTTGCATCAATAAAAGTATCACCAGCAGAGATAAAGAAGTCATTATCCCACTCCACTTAGCGCTTGTCAGGCCAGACCTGGAATACTGTGTTCAGTTTTGGTCCCTGCTACACAAAAAAGATGTGGACATGCTGGAGAGGGTCCATAGCACAGCCACAAAGATGATCAAAGGACTGGGAAGCCTGCCATATAAGGAAAGGCTGAGAGAACTGGGTTTGTTCAGCCTTGAGAAAAGAAGGCTTAGGGGAGATTTTATCACCCTGTTCCATTATTTAAAGGATAGCTACAAAGAAGATGGTGACTCCCTTTTGACAAGGAGTTGCATCAAAAAGATGAGGGGTAATGGGTACAAGTTGCTCCTGAGGAGAGTCCAATTAGACGTAAGAGGAAAATTTTTCACAATGAGAATAATCAGCCATTGGAATAATCTCCTCAGCTAAATGGTGGATTCCCCATCATTGGACACTTAAGATTCAGCTGGGCAGGGTGCTGGGTCATCTTGTCTAGACCGTGGTTTTGTGGAGAAAGGTTGGAACAGATGATCCTTGTGGTCCCTTCCAACCTGGGATCCTATAATTCTGTGATTCTATTCTATTCTATTCTATTCTATTCTATTCTATTCTATTCTATTCTATTCTATTCTATTCTATTCTATTCTATTGTTACAGTCTAGACAAGTGATCTGTGCGGTGGCTGGGAACTGGCTAACAGGCCACACCCAGAGGGTGGTGGCAAATAGCTGCTTTTCAAACTAGCAACCGATCACAAGTGGGGTCCCCTAGGGACTCATATTGGGGCCAACACTGTTTAATGTCTTCATAAATGATCTGGATGATGGGATCAAGTGTCCTCTGATGAAGTTTGCTGATGACACCAAACTGAGTGGGGAACTGGACACTTCGGAAGGGAGAGTCACCCTACAGGAAGACCTGGATAAGTGAAAGGTCTTGCACCTGAGAAAACATAATCCAGGAGCGCAGCACAGGCTGGGGTCTACCCGGCTGGGGAGCTGCTCTGTGGAAAGGGACCTGGGGGTCCTGGTGGACAACAAGTTCAATATGAGTAAACAGTGTGCTGCCGTGGCAAAGAAAGCCAACAGGATGCTGGGTTGCATCAATAAAAGTATCACCAGCAGAGATAAAGAAGTCATTATCCCACTCCACTTAGCGCTTGTCAGGCCAGACCTGGAATACTGTGTTCAGTTTTGGTCCCTGCTACACAAAAAAGATGTGGACATGCTGGAGAGGGTCCATAGCACAGCCACAAAGATGATCAAAGGACTGGGAAGCCTGCCATATAAGGAAAGGCTGAGAGAACTGGGTTTGTTCAGCCTTGAGAAAAGAAGGCTTAGGGGAGATTTTATCACCCTGTTCCATTATTTAAAGGATAGCTACAAAGAAGATGGTGACTCCCTTTTGACAAGGAGTTGCATCAAAAAGATGAGGGGTAATGGGTACAAGTTGCTCCTGAGGAGAGTCCAATTAGACGTAAGAGGAAAATTTTTCACAATGAGAATAATCAGCCATTGGAATAATCTCCTCAGCTAAATGGTGGATTCCCCATCATTGGACACTTAAGATTCAGCTGGGCAGGGTGCTGGGTCATCTTGTCTAGACCGTGGTTTTGTGGAGAAAGGTTGGAACAGATGATCCTTGTGGTCCCTTCCAACCTGGGATCCTATAATTCTGTGATTCTATTCTATTCTATTCTATTCTATTCTATTCTATGCTATGCTATGCTATGCTATGCTATGCTATGCTATGCTATGCTATTCTACTGTAATATATCTTTGCTGTTCTAACTAATACTTCATTTAGATACTTAATGATGTCTTTAGCCCACCTAGCCAAAGCACCTTACTGAGCACTCTTCATGCACTGCCCTGCACTTAAATGTCTTCAAACTCATGTAGCTTGAGTGCATCCATCTTTTCTGTGTGACCAATACTGTTGATAGCTATGACTTGTTCTGGACATTTTAGCATTAATTTTGTTTTACTACTTCATTATCCTTTCCATTGCCTATAAATCTGAACATCTTCCCACCGAACAAGCCCTGCAGTCCCCACCGCACCCCACACCCTGCCAGGATTCAAATTTTTACTTTTGTACATGGAAAGTACATCTCTTTTCTGTTTCTGGCCAAACAATGCATGTGGCCATTTTAACAAGTTTTCACCAGATTATTCACTGAATGAGTTAAGCAGGGTATAGTCCTTCCAGTTATACATTGTAGATCTTCCATGTCTGAGTTTACTTAACAGTGTAAGGCTTATATCAAGGAGATTAGACTCTCCATATGGAATCATCTTCCAGAAGACACTGAATCTTTCCCAGACTTCATGGAACACCTGAACAGATTAGCCTTTCACCTTGGCTAAATACGGTGATGAAGGTTAGACTGCAGGATTCTTTTTTCCTCATCCTACCTCAACATGCAGTCTTTTTCATATGACAAAACATCTGTAGAGTAATACCACAGTTCTGTGGCATAGTCTTCAGTCTTTCTGCAGAGCTAGCTGAGAAAGCAGTTAGGATTCATATGCAAGAGACTCATATTGAGAGGCAGAAGACAAGCAGCATATAAAAAACTAGAACCCTAACTTAGCTCACAGACCCTTACCCATTTTTGCACAATTTATAAACCAGACAGATTTTCTCAGTACTTTGTCTGCCTTGAAAAACTTTTTAAATTCATCATGTTGGAATTAAAAGTCCAAGTTCATATCCTGGTTAGTATTTTTGAAGAATGGTCTTGCAATATCTACATACTCACAATATTTGCAAATGCTTGTACCATGTGTATGTGCTTATATGCACATATACAGAGAAAAATAAAATACCTGTGGAATTTCACAATAAAGCTTAAGCAATCACAATTGAGGGTCTGAGGTCAGGTCTGGATATAAATCTCTTATATCCAGATTATCAACCTGATCAAAATAATGTCAGTACTGCAGAAAACAGCTTTGATCATTTCATCAAGTGAAAACTGTTAAATTAGATTTAGGAGGACAGATCACACAACCAGGTTGCCTGACAAGTTCTCCCCATTCCAGATTCCTGTTTTAACTCATTAATACTGTTCTACTTATTCTGCAGAACCATAACTGTTGCTTAAGTGTTGTTCAAGACCCACAAGTATGCATATACAGGAGATTGTATTTCTATAGGCCCTACAAACTTGCCTGTCATACAAGAGTATTTGTTCAACCACACAAAGTACGAAAGACATAGAAATTGAGCATTTGTTAAACAAATGCACTTTTTTTTGTATTGAAAGACTGAAAGAGAGGTTGAAACTTCCAAAAACACTTGCTCAACAGCTTCCTAGCCTTGCTTATCACGGCAATTCTGATGGGATGTATAGCATCTTACAGTTCTTCTTGAAGCTGAGAGGATATCAATGGGAGTTGATGATGCTGAGTGATCCACCAGCACCTTAACTAATTGTATATTGCATTACAGATCTCTAAAGTCTGTTCTAGTTACACAAAGTAACTTGAAAAGACTGTAAATGAAAGTAAATAAAAATAATCATAAATAATGCTCATCCTTTGATATTATACAGACTGATACATATTGATCACATAACAAGCTCATGTTGCACATTACAAAACATAAAAACATAACAAAATGTGGTTTTCCATTTGTTGCGTACATGAAAACTTTTTACAGAGTAACAGTGCATTTTGGTACAATACACATTGCATTTTTACATTTCAGTTTTGCACCTTGTCACAACTGACCTTGATGCTTGATGCTTTTGTTGTTGTTTTCAAATCAATTTAAATATTTCTTCCTTGCATTAATAGCATTTCATGTTGCAAAGTCTGTAATGACATTTCTATGTTCATCACCTTTTATACTCCTTCTCAATCGTCATCCATGGAAAAGATTTATTGGGCTGGAGGAATAATGTTTTGTTAAAGATATTTAACAAATATCATTCTTTTGGTCTGAAGTGCACAGTTCAGATTGCTATTTATTCCAAATAATTTCTATTATTATAATTTTGCCCCAGACTTTAAAGAAAACAAGTTTATATGCTGCCAGTGTTCATTTACTATCTTTACTTTAGGCACTCAAAAAAAAAAATCAATTTCAGCCTTAATTCCCTCTAAAGAAAAGAGGACCAAACATTCAAGGGTACACTCACATAGAGAATTTAAGTGTACATAAGATTCATACAGAGAGAGAAAGACAGAAAGAACAATTTGTTTCTCAGTGGTTCATTCCTTTCTCAGAACAGTTTTTTCCTCTTTGACATCCAGCTTTTTTGGAGGGCTTTTCCATAATACTGATGTTCTTAAATTGACAATCTCACCTGGCATGTGAGGTGGGAGGAAAGAGGGAAAAGAAAGAGGTATCTAAATACAACAAATACACTTCATAACAATAACTCCAAATGACTGTGTCTCAAACAAGTATGTCACCTGGTCTCCACGCACACAAAATCCTTGTCTTGATTCATGCCTGTATCACTAAGGTCCTGGTAACACTGTTACAAATTCCTCACCTCCAACACATTAGGCTATTATAGGTATACTACTAATACCACTAGGGTGGCTGTTTCCAGTCATCCAGAAATGCTTGTTGAAGCATCAGTGAACAATATTCCAGATTCATCACAGGTGAAAAGGCAAGGGCAACTGTAGATGAGGTGGCTAGCTTCATCTTTTCTGTCACTTAGAGTAGGATCCAGACTATCTTACTTCATCTTAGTTTGAAATATAGAGATTTTAGGCACTTAAGAGCCTCAAGAACAAACCAAGAAAACCAGTTGTGCTGAACTTACACATGAAGTCCTAAAGTGCATAGACACACTCTAGAGAGCTCAAAACTCCTTCCACATCTACAATTATACATCTGTGCGTGCTCAGCAGTGGGAGCCTCAGGTCTATTTAAGGATCCCTTGGCCACCTTAAAGCAGTACTAAGTGCACCTTCGAAGTCTGCTTTGGCTGGCACGCTCTGAACTGATCATGACAGTATCAAGTGAAACATAAAACAGTCATTTAATTCCAGTATTTCTTCCATGTGACAGCTGAGCAGCTATCATACAGGTTGGTACTCTAAGAAGGTAGGTGATCACAAAAGCTATCCTAGCAGTCATCAAGATCTTTCTTGATTCTTAGACATCCTAGCTAATCTCCTTTGATTCTATATTTCATTCTTTACCTTTCTTACTTTTTGTATCTTTATATGATTTTGCTGGATTTCTATCAGAAAAAGAGACAATTTCTGCTCTTTAGAGAGGGGTTTTTTTGCCATCTTCTTTAAGAACAGAAATTAAGAAAGAAAACAATATGAAGAAATTGAAATTATTTTGTTTAAATGCTTTACATAGAAATTAGTCACCCAAACATGGACATCCAGAGCTGGTTTAGGTCCTGGAAGTGCCTAGTTTCCTGTGGGCCCAGCAGCACCTGAGGTGCTGACTCTGCCCTGGCAGGTGTGCTGTGGGAGCAACAGGAGACCCATGCCTTTTGGGAGCTGCTGCTGGAGGCAAAATGACCTCCCGAAAAGTACCTATAGATCACCAACTGCCTTTCCATCAGCTGCTGAATTCTGTCCTTTTTCTTATAATATAAAACCATTGCACAAAATATAAAATGGTAACGTAACAAATAAAAATACCATGTATGAATGTAATTTCTGTTAAGGTAATAATATCATAGGCATCTTATTATCAAAAGAAAAGTTTTGTAATATCAACAATTTTTTCAGTATCTATGAAGCTATATTGTCCAGGGGAGGAGGCACGGATGGGATGACAACAACAACCGCTACCATCACAAATAAAACACATTCCCATTTTTCAAGTTACATTAATCAAAAATAATTTTCACTCTTTACTCTTCCTTCCCAAGGTAATAGTTTCAGGTTCTTTACCACAGCGGTTGCTATCCATGGCCCTTTCCTGATTTTTTTTAGCATCTTTCTAGTTCTGAACTGCCCCGCATTGTAGCATTTTTTCTAGTTGTAGTGTTAGCAGCTCTCAGAAAGGGGCATTATCACCTTCTGTTCTAGCTGTGATGCCTCTAAATATGCTGCAGTTCTAAACTGCTTTGACTTTTTGCTGCCATATTTCACAACAAACTTGTATCTAATTGTCTATTATTGCTCATAGGTCTGTTTTTCAACATTATTGATTTCCATCAATCTTCTTCCTGTTGAAGGTGTTTGGGATTATTTTTCCCCAGATATAATCAATCTTCCTTCCTGCCCATTCTTTAAATTTTCTCTAGGAACCTGCCAGTACAGTTTTGTGAAACACTATCTCAGTGGTTTTACATGAAAAAAACCACATTGTAAAAGCATAATTACAGGGGTTTTTTCATTCTTTCCTGGAAAAATAAAGGTGATTTGCTCTAGTAAGGAACAGAAGATCATTATTCAAAAGGGTAGAGCAGGGTTACAAAGCCACTTGCAGCCAATTTCAACAAAACCAGTGGGATTGCTCCAGTAATTTACCCACCAAGACGAGCTCAGGCTCAGTGTGAATGGAGGAGTTCAGCCCACACTAAGCATGCACTATGACATTGTCCTTCTCACCAGGTCATGTCAAGCACAGCACTAAGTTAGCAAGAAGTTAAGAAAGTCACACCAGAGACCCACAGCTTTCTGAAGTAACAGCCGGGAATCAGGGGAACACCCGTTGAGGATTAACAGTCCCTTCATCTCTGCCACCCTCCTACTTAGAAATTCCGAAGTTATACAGAATCCTATTTAACATCAGTAAATACAGAACTTTTTAGCCTTTGCATACTCATTCCCATGAAGACCAAATGTAATTGCAATGTATAATTAGAGCCCCCTTTTTACTGTTGCAAAACAGGTTTTGAGCATTCATTTAATTTTGGGCTATGAAAACCTCACATTTTGGACATGTACTTTATTATAAAATAAGAAAAAAGCCCCACAATCAACATAGTCTAAGAAACAGATTTTCCAGTGAATTTTTTAGAGCCATTTCTTGATGTGGTGATAGTATTAACCAATATAATACCCTAACAAAGCTCTATGGCACAACAATTTTGTTTTGTTTCAAATCTTATTTTTGTAACTTCTCTGCTAATGCAATTTGAACAAACAGGATATTTCTTTCTCCTTTATTTACTTGCTATTTTCTTAGTGAACTTGATGAGAAGAAATTAATTTTTAGTAATAAAGTTTTAAAATTTTCTATAGAAACCCATATGTTATATGTCAAATTTTGTCTTAGAATGCAGCACAAAATCTATCTGAACTAGAGTTTCTCTACCAATTTCCATTGCAAGGCCCATGTTGTGATTCAAGTCATCCTGAGGCTTCAGCAGCGAATGCAGAATATGCCACCATTTTCACCAGTCAGGTTCTCGTCAAAATATGACAGTGAAAGTCTGTATCTTCTGAAAAAAAGGGGACTGAATATTTTTTAATAACAGTGTCTCGACTCCAGCAAGACATTCAAACTCAGCTGTTCATTTTGAAAAGCTCCTTCTATGAAGACAGGTTTCAGTCAACATTTTATTATAACTTTTCTTTCTCCACAAGACAAGACAGTATCTCTGAAAAATCCATCAGACTTTCTCCCTCTTCCCTTTAGAGGACCTTCTCAATATACACTTTTATTACAACCCCTGTGAAATAATCTGTTGATTATCAGTGCCAATCTGCTCAGTAGAAAGGATTATCTGGCTATATATTAACTAAAATGAAACAACTGAAACGCATAGAGAGTGGTTTATATTCCTCTACATTCATTATCATCATTTACTTTCCTCCAGTCTAGCCATAATTTATAAAAATTCACATCCTGTTTCCATTTACTATGAAGTCTTGGGGCAGGGACAATCTCTGTTTATCAATACAGAGAGTAACATGAGGATCCCAAATTTGACTGAAACCTTTGGGCACTAGTAAGAGTAAAAGAGAACTAAAACTATCTCATGGTATTAAGATACCAAAAGGCAAGATTGTGGTCTTACGAAGCAACCCAAGAAAACAAGCACTTTGATTGACTCATGAAGGTTTTAAGAACATAAGCACGAAGACCTTCCTTGGTTTTGGATGATTGAGAAGTGGCTCAGAACAGACTGGGAGAACAAAACTGGCAAGTTACAATGCACTTCCCTTCCCAGATGACATTAACCTTATCTTCCCTCTCTTCTTTATAAGCAGTACACTTCATACTCGGATTAATTTTGTGAACATGACATGTGGGATTCCTGAGCACACTTGCAAACCAAACCCATAAACACTCCAAGCAAGTATGCGTCCTAAATACCCTCCAACAGAACTCAGAAAAGGACCAATAGCATTTTCTACTCCTTGTCTTAATAGGTATTTTATGCATTTTTAAGATTCTTTCTACCTCACAGTGTGTGTTCCCCATTTTTTTGGTGTTATCTATGCTACAGATTCTCCCACCTATGCTATCAATGCTCTCTAGTACAGAAGCAGAAGGACCATGACTGTTTCTCACTTCAAGATGACAACTGCACCAGGCAAACATTAAAATGCAAACCAAGTTGTCATGACACTAAAACCAAAGGAGTTAGAGTAATGTGAAAAAACAGTCTCATAGTGAAAGTTCAGCCTTGGACTGTACACGTCATTTGGTTATCTATGGAACTGGGACACAGACAAATTACAATCAGATACACTGGTACATTAATGTAAAGAATATTTGCCACTGCTTTGCAACAGGTACTGACAAACATGCTCCAGAGACATGTTACATCACATTTAGGGCAGCAGCATGTGTCCAGCCTGTTAATGTAGTATTATAAATGATGCGCTAAATTTATGTCCCCTCGTAATTTGTTCATGTGCCTTTATCCAAAGTGACATCTTCTAAATCCTGAAATTATGAACATGGAGATACTTGCTGGAGAGCTTGCAAGTCTCCCAGAGGAATATCATCATTCAAGTCTTGAAAAGCACAATTAAGAAACTTGGACAGATCTGAAGGCAGAGCTGGGAGATTTTCAGCAGTAACCTTAAGAAAGGTTAGCAGATGTTTTCAGTTTCTAAGTACAGCCCAAGAATAATGTCCATCATTCTGGGAAAATGGCTACTGGGTCACATCAACATCTTGCAGCTTTAAATAGTTGACTATTGATGAAACAGTCTCTGCACTAGAAAATCAGTGTTGTTATAACTAGTCTTCAAAAAAGGAACTCCAAAGAAAAAAAAAGAAAAGTAATGACTGACACATAAAGGACCTCTGGGAACTGATTTTCAGACATGCTTAGTTCTACCACTCCCAAAGACTTAATTTGAAAAGTCAGGTGCTCAGAAGAACTGAACATCAGTCCTGTAAACCACATTCAAAGATCCCAAACTGCTTTAAATATTTTATGATTAGACTGGAAAAATGGTATGAAGGTACAATGTCCCTTGTTACCAAAAGTGCAGCCTCTTCCTACACTAGAAGAGAGGAAATTTATGTAACATGGTCTTGACAGTTATTCCAGTAGGAAACTGGGACTTATGGGCTCTGCTGCTGGCTAAACAGGGCAATTCCTCCTACACAGGCAGACTGACAGATAGTTCAGTGTCAACTTACCACACTTTGCACCACCACTGTGCTGTTCCTATTCTTTCTCCAAGATGCTTCGTTGATCTCTCTTGACATCATCTGAAACTTGATCAGAACTAGGCACAACACTTTCTATGGGCCTTTACTAGACTTTTTGATTCCAGCATGACCAGATCTAGTCCCCAAACTTGAAACTAAAGATAAATAATTTATGACAGCTCATAATCTGGTAAAAAAATGTGAAGTATCAGGTTTTATACAGCTGAAATCCACAAAGCATTATGGGTATGTGGTTTTGCTTTGTTAAGAAGAGGATAAAATCCATTGGCAAAACACATATTTGGATCCAAGCCCAACTGCCTATCCGAAATGATGGAGGCATAGGTAGCCTCCCAATCAATTTTGTCTGTCCCACAGGCAACCCTGCCAATAAGATGACTGTGTTGTTACTTTTAAAGCTTCCTAACAGGGGCTCCTTAGCAAGACCTGTTTCTTCATGATTCACGCTTTCTAAATATATTTTAAAATCTCTATGTCGTGGTTTGGGCCAGATTGGCCCAATCCGGTGGAACAACAGATGCTCGCTCCCTCTTGCTCTGCTCCCGAAGGGAGGCAAGAGAGAGAGAAAAAAAGAGAGACTTAAGAGTTTAGAAGGAACTAAACTACTTTAATGAAATATTAATAATAAAAAGAAAATGATGAAATATATACAAACCGTATCAAGCTCCCAGGATGACAATTACATCACCAGCAGGCACTGGGGAAGTCCCAGACTGGACTCAGTGATGGACGGGAANTTTACCTCAAACCAGGACACTCTATTTTAACATGCCTACCTTCTGCTCTCTCTAGAGTCCATTAGAGGCCATACTGTGTTTTCCATTAAATGGTGACAGGTCTGTGGCCTTGAGAATACATTGCTCGAGGTAGCATGTACCTCTAATGAACAGGAGCCAATTTGTGCATCACGTGAGATCAGCAGAGCAAAAACCTTTAGTTTCATGAAAGCATCAAAAACTCAGTGAAGGACTCTGACAGACATCCTCTAGCAAATCTTGCTGTCAAAGTTTAAATATTATCATATGCACTAGACTTGTGCTTTCCAAGATTTTTGATCATGCACCCCTATCAGTAAAAAATTTTCAAGCACACACCCCAAAATATATTTATTTATAAAATATAAATGTGTACTGCTGTATTATTAAAAATAATATACCCTTGCTATTATTAATACCTTAATATTAATAATATTATTATAAACATACCCTGAAACAAAAATTTTAAAAGGATAAGATAAAGATGAAATAAATACTACTGTTAAATTTATTTTTTCATTTTATTAATACTACAAAAAAAGTTTTCTTCCTGCAGCCCAGTGAATTGTCTTGCACACCCACTGGGGTGTGCAAACCCCACTTTGGAGACCCCTGCACTAGCCCACCCTGCTTCTCTGCCAGATCACGTGCTTGTGCTATGGTTACACCAATACAGAGATAAAATGTACATATGCACATAAGTACAATGCATATTTATGAGAAGTTTATCGGTATGGCATGATAGTGCCCTAGAGGTGACTGAGACCCAGAAACATAATCCTTTCTGTTACCCTTATTATAGGTACTCTGTTATATAGCAGCAGGGCTGGGCAGACAGCTGTAGAAAGCAGGGGAGTGCATCCTAAGCAAATCAAAATCAGAGTCACTACTGAACATCTGTTAGCGCCAAAAGGCACTCAGTTGATTGCTCCATGTAGACCTCATTGCCCTTATTTTCATTGTGCTGTGAAGCAGTTTGTGTGGAGCGAGACTGTATAGAGAGAAAAAAACAAACTGTCAAAATGTTCCACTAGCCCTAGGCTTGACTATTTTGTCTGTTCTCCAAAAAGTGCATATAAATCAGGTAATCGAAAATGACAGCAGTATCACCTAAATTTCAGTGTCTAAAGTTAAATAATAGAATACAAGATAGCCATCTAGGCTGTGCTTATCGTCACTGCGGAGAAACCAGTCCTGCCAGAGTGCTGCTCATCTCATCCCATTGCAAATATTTAAGTCAGATAAATTGGTTTCTGAAGCTGCCCTCGTCTTTCCATGCTGTCTGTGAGGCGGCTTACAATGCCATCACAAATATATGATGTTTGAACCCTTAAAGTAGGGCAGGTGAACACCACCCTGTAAGCCTACCTGTTCCACTGCACGTGCCACAAACATGGACTTATACTTGGAAATGCTTGAGATAAAGTTTCCCTCAGTATATGTAACGAGCTTAATTTCTAATGCTACATTCTCCTGATATAAACACCAACGACACAACAAAGACTAACACAATAACTGTGTTACTATCACCCTGTTTTCATATTGTTTCTTATTACAGCTCTTATTTAATTTGTGGCTGTGGCATTTAGAATACCTTGTACACCAACAATATCAGCATCCAGACAGATGTCTTGTGCATTCACAATGAATCACAGCTTTCTGACCTTTAGACAACAAGGAATAGAGGAATAATTATTCATGTGATTATTTACATTTTGGTAACCTCTGCAGGGCCATACCATTTTACTATAAACTTTGGACACACCATTTGCCCTGTGAACCCCTGATTCAAATAAAAGATCAAAACAAAACCCATGCAGAACGTATACAGCATACAAAAGAGCTACTGGCATAACAGCAGCCTTTGGCATGCTGGTCAGGAGGAAAGAGAAAAGTTAGGAGGAGAAAGTTAAAGAGTAGGGAAGGAGGACAACGAGGGAAGGGAAAGAGCTGGAGGAAGGAAGGGTCAGGCAGTGAGAATAACAAGATGAGGCAGCCCACGAGAATAAATACACAGGCTGCCAAATGAAAACAGTGGTTTCCACCAGTGCTCCAGCACGTCTGGAGCAGCCTGTTACCAGCAGTGAACCGAGTGCTCGGTGGGCTGAGATGGTGGGTTTCTTTCTACCGCACAACAAGGATTTTTAGCTATGGACAAGAAAAGTTCTGGCACTTAGAGGTATGGGGCCTGTTCCAGGAAGATGTGCAACAAACTTTTCCTTTATTACCCTCCTAGCACACAGCTAGGTCTTGGTCTACTACTCCTGCTACTCCCAAGTACTGTCTAAACTTTAGGATGACCATGGCAACGGCATACACCATTGTAACAAACCAGGTACCTGGTGACAAAATATGTCCCCTGGGAAACAGACTGTTCACTATGCATGTTATCTAAGACGTATCTTCCTGTTACTGTGAGGGGAAAAAATGCCTCTAACTGACACAGACATTCCCAATACCCACAGCAACAAGTTTCTCATTTCACTTCTGCAGTTTCTTTTCCTTTTTTTTTTTAGTAACAAAAAAGCTTTATAGTACTATTAACACAGTGAAACTGAATTAAAATCTGTGCCATGAATGAAACACCCAAATATTAAAGAACACAAAAATATTTTGTCCTTCTTTGCTTTCTCAGCTTTCGATAGATCTGTAACTCTGCTGCCAGTTCACTGACATGAAAATGGTATTAACTGCAGTAGTCACGTACCTGAAAAGTCCGGATACTCAGTTACCTTAGACCTTTAGCAATCAAAGTTCCCTCTTATGCTTTTCCTTTTGTTAAAAATCTCTCTAAACCTCAGAAATATCATGGTATATTCTCTTTCAACAGGTAGCTCTTCTTTTATACATCACTTTTGGTATACGCTATAAAGCAGCACTATTAGGTGCTTTATTTAACAAGTAATTCGGCGAAATCTTGCTGCAGCTCTTCTCCCGTTGCTTCAGGAATTTTCTTTTCCATCCCAAGAGAATGTGTTATTTTTCCTCCCAAGTCCTTGCTTTTTAGGTGTTGTGAATTATAAAATCGTGGCAGGTTCCACTCCTGACATGTCTGCATTCTAGCAACGTAGAAATTAGTTCTCTCACAGGCAGGTTTCTACTACTTTAAAAGAGTTTTAAAACTTCCTAGAAGGGAGGCAGCCCTACATATGTTCATGAAACAGATAATAAATTGCAATACTTCAGAAATATTTAAAGATCCCTTTCTGAAGATAGGATAATCTTAAAACAGATCATCAATTGTTCTTGCTTCAGGGAATTTAAAAGCACCATCTGTGTTAAATTTTCTTGTGTCACTTAACACTTTTAGGATATACAGCCAGATGTAACCAAAGGCACCCCGAATGGTAAAACATCCACTTGAACTAGACAGGTAACCTTACGCTTAGAGAGCCTCAAATTTGTCACTTGTTGAAACCATTTATAATCAACTCTTCACGTTCTTCAGTAATCCACATCTTTGTAGCTCTTTGTAAGATACTACAATAACTATTAAAAAAATGAAAAACCAAATCTCTTAGGTTTAGGGTTATATTTTTTTGTCATACCCAATCTTTGTAGCCTTTATTCATTGTCCAGCTGCCTGCCTTTATAGCTGTCTTGTTTAAAATAGTCTTGGCGATAATAAAAAGAAATAAAAATATATCACGAAAATATATCATGGGAATTGCGGGGCTTGTATTCTCAGATATATTTTAAGAAAGTAAGCAAATAAAAGAAGACTATTGAATTTAACAAACGACAAGATTTATTTTAGGCTTTCATGAAGACATTGTACGAAGACACCATATTTAAGGATGTCTTCAGTACATACTTCACCTTTGCAATTCTTAGGGCATTTCAGTCTGCATCTTCAAGCAATTTGTTTTTGGAAAGGTTCTCTTCAAAAGAACAGTTACCTTACCAACAGGTGACACAGTGTAAGAATACACATATGGTCTGTGCTTCAGAGAATTTTAGGTATTTTCTTGCAAATATGAGCGCTTTCACCAGTATTTAAATTTTACCACTTAGAAGTTCCCATTTTCAATAACTGTAAGATTGCTTTGTTTTGATTTATAGTCTTTTTCGATACCTCAAAGCAAGAGCATCTGTTCAGTATTCTAGAAACTTTATAGTATTTAAAGTACAGGCTGAAACCCTTGCTTTTGCCTCGTATCCTGGGAAAACATCAAGCAACTACAACAGACGCAATTTATCTGTGATTAGTTGCAGTTTCTAAAAGCCTCATACAACTGCGAATATCAGAAAGACCACTATTTCCTACACACAGGGTTTTGCCTCTTTTTGTCTTGCTATTCCCCAGTGTAACCAGTAAGAATATAAGTATTCTGAGCAGACCCAAAGGCTGACAGCTTCATTTTGTTATGAGCCAAGAAAAGAGATAGAAATGTAAAGCCAAGATAGTCAATTGTCTTCTCCTAGTTCTACTCAGAAGGATCCAGATTAACTGCCTCCATAGTCTTAATACTATCAGACCAACCAGGTGCCCAGTAATCCATGAGGAATTAAAGAAAAAAGGCGGGGTGGGGTGCTGGGATACCAGCATGGGGATACCCACAGACCAGTAATCGTCACAAGATGATTTTCCAAATACAGAAAGAAGGTACAAAGTTACATATTATTACCCTTCTAACTCTTCTGATTTATGCAAGTAATAGATCAGTGGGATCTCCCAGTCATTCAAGAGAGGAGAAGACTCTCTTGAATCAATGTGCTCTACATACTGATTCCTCTTTGCTAAAAGGCATTCTTCAAATTCAGTAGATGGAGAGTATCGGGTTTGCATGGAAATGTTTTGGTAGCAGGGGGGCTGCAGGGATGGCTTCTGTGAGAAGCTGCTAGAAGCTTCCCCTATGTCCGATAGACCCAATGCCAGCTAGCTCCAAGACAGACCCGCCATTGGCCAAGGCCCAGCCCATCAGTGAGGGTGGTAGCACCTTGGTGATAACATATTTAAGAAGGGGGAAAAAAGTCTCCGGGCAAGAGAAATTGCAGCCAGAGAGAGGAGTGAAAATATGTGAAAGCAATAGCCCTGCAGACACCCAGGTCAGTGAAGAAGGAGGATGAAGAGGTGCTCCAGGCACCAGAGCAGAGATTCCTGCAGCCTGTGGTGAAGACCATGGGGAGGCAGGCTGTCCCCCTGCAGCCCATGGAGGTAACAATGGAGCAGATATCCACCTGCAGCCTGTGGAGGACTCCACGCTAGAGCAGTTGGATGCACCCAAAGGAGGCTGTGACCCCATGGGAGCCCGTGCTGGAGCAGGCTCCTGGCAGGACATGTGGAGAGGGGAGCCCACGCTGGAGCAGGTTTGCTGGCAGGACTTATGACCCCATAGGGGATCCACACTGGAGCAGTCTGTTCCTGAAGGACTGCATCCCATGGAAAGAAGCCACACTGGGGCAGTTCATGAAGAACTGCAGCCTGTGGGAAGGACTCACATTGGAGAAGATCGTGGAGGACTGTCCCCCGTGGGAGAGACTCCACACTGGAGCAGGCGAAGAGTGTGAGGAGTCCTCCCCCTGAGAGGGAAGGAGTTGCAGATGCAATGTGTGATGAACTAACTGCAACCACCATTCCCCATCCCCTCACACTGCTGAGAGGGAAGGACGTAGAGAAAATCGGGAGCAAAGTCAAACCTGGGAAGAAGGGAGGGGTGGGAGGAAGGTGTGTTTTAAGATTTGGGTTTATTTCTCATTATCCTACTCTGATTTGATTGGTAATAAATTAAATTAATTCTCCTGAAGTCGAGTTTGTTTTGCCCATGACAGTAACTGCTGACTGATCTCCCTGTCCTTACCTCGACCCACAAGCTTTTCATTACATTTTCTCCCCCTGTCCACCTGAGGAGGAGAGTGACAGAGTGGCTTGGCGGGCGCCTGGCATCCAGCCAGAATCAACCCACCACAGGGATCAGCAAGCTGAGAAGGAAGAACTTAAGGATTACTCTTTATAGGACTTACTATTACTGTTATGACATGACATTCCCTAAACACAGCAGTTTCCGGCACTTCAGAATTTCAGATACATTTATAGACAACTGTGATGGTTTAAATATTGTCAGTGTTTAAAAATCAGTTAATTTTAACTATCTCAAATTTCCATTTGTTCAGATTCCAGAGCAAGATTTCCCTCCACATATGAGATCAAAACATACGTGGCTTTACTGAAGCTCAGATAAGCCTTTGGGCTATCACTGTGCTGTATGGTGATCCCAGTGGGCCAGGCAGATGGGTTCCTTGACTGATTTATACAGTGGCAGATATGACCTCAGTTTTATACAGTCCAACAGTCTTTCATACCTCTTCAAATTCACTCCCATGAAGACTTGTAGTTCTGTAACCACGGCATCTTCTCCCATAGTGTTTTTTACAGTTCAGTTTAGCTGTCTCAACAGTGCCTCCGTTTGTTCTTTATATCTAAATTGCATAATTGCACTGAAAGATTAGGATTTGAAATGTAGAAAATAAGAACTATTTTCGCCATAGCCCAGAACACAACCGGTTCTACTTCTTTACTGACATTTTCTAGGGACTGCCATAATAGATTATAAAGTTGTAAATCAGCAGTATATAGTACATCCAGGAAGCAATTTCAGTTTGAATTAAAATTTGTGCATTTCTATCACCAGATACCAACAGGTGCACTACTCCTTTCGCTGCCAGAAAGGGTCCAAATTCATCACAGTGTATTTTCCCAGATTCTCAGCTCCACATTTTCTTTAGTTGCAGTTCATATTCTACAGTCAAAGGAAAATTTGTTCCCAGTGATATTGTGTGACAGCTGCTACTCATGACATCAGCGCATGCACTGACTGTTGTAATCACCACCAACAAAACTAAATGTTACAGAGTGGTACAAAGTTGCAGTGCATGTAGTTGTTCATTTTGTTCAAATGACAGTATCACTAAAGGCATTGAAATATTGGAATTTGCTATGTTTTGGGTGTGTAACCTTGCTTCCCCTATCATGAAAGGGCCGTGAACACACTGGACATGAATACAGACACCTCAAGAGCAGAAGCTTTATAAATGGCACAAATATTTCAATCGATCACAAAATTGTAAATAAATGAATCTCTACAAAGCCACAAATAATGTTCCAATAATGTTATTTTAAAAGATAACTATATAAATGGTTTGTAAGGTTAGATGCACAACCCTAGTATCCCGTAATTCTGCAAAACCACTTTCTTCTGCCACATCCACTAACGATTAGCACATTCAGCTACATTGCATTGGTTCCGAAGGCATGAACCGCTCATAGAATTGCTGAAACCTCTCAAGATGGACGTTGGAAGAACAGGTGGGTACATCAGAAGAAACCAAGGTAGGTTGGGTGAGGCAAAACAGATGATTGACTTGAGAGAGGAACTGAGTGATTTAGCTTGAAAAAACAGGGTAATAACAAACTTCTCACAAATATTATGTTGCTGCTGGTGATTGCACCTAATATTCATGCAGTCATCAGGAATACATTCTTTTTTATTAGATGATCTTTGGGCAAGGTTTGCACGTGCCTATCATACTCTGAGTGCCCGTGAAACGGCAGTAATTAATGATGAATCATTTATTCATTGAATTTTGTCTCTTCTTATGCTTGAATACTGACACAATTAGTCTGCACTTCTTAGACTCATGTTTCAAAACTGGTGTATCCCATTATTTTCCATGAATATTTCTTGATAGGCAGCTTGCACATGAGCTGTTCTTACTGAAATATCAGAGCATCAGAATTTCAACATGCAAATGGAACAGATTATATTAACAAGCTTTGAAGGAAAATGTTTCCAGTATGGCCCATTTCATTATGTCAGATACCGTAAACTCTCGTGTTGAGTTAGGTCATTCTTGCTGTCACATCAAGAGGTCACATTCCCCAAGAAAGCAATAGGGGATTCTGCACATTTTATCATGTGCCTCAGCAGGAAGGAAAATGAATGTCATACGCCTGCTCTTCTGCAGTTACCAAGTTAGGGGATGTCATTACTAACATTTGCCACATTGCCTCAGCGAGGCAGTTACAGGATATGCCTTTTACCTCAATGCCATGCTCAGAACTATTTTCTCCTTTTGTTTCAATAAGGCTCAGAAGGCCCTTTTCCTCATACACATTGCTTTTCTACAGAGGAACTATTTGAGGTGCTTGTAGCCAGCAGTACAAGAGCAGCACAAGAGTATGTCGTGTCTATTGCTCTTTACACAAGCAAAATAATCTGTCTGAAGCAATCACCCAGCCACAGCTGAGCATCCAAAACTATTCTTAGTTAAAATATAAAGCACACTACCTGCATTTATTCTGCAGCTCTGGTTTCTACTAGCTTCTGAAAGGCAGAATAGCTTGGTGGTCTGCAAACGCAGTTAAGACAGATATATCCAAGCTATCTGGCTAAATTTTTCAGTGCTGTCAGGCCCTGGGATCCTAATGCAGTCAACAGCAAGTACTTGCAATGCCTATTCCAATATGTATAGCAGACAGTCTGTCTGTGACCCAGAATCCAATTGTAACCCACAGAATACCTTAATATTATTTCCGAATTGTTTATTCTGCCTCCGTCTCATCAGCTTACAGTGATCATCAGCCTGTTTTCTTCATAACTTCTACGCATTTTATTAAAAAGAGCTACTTCCTAAAGCATCATTTCCATAATTGAACACGAGCACCTAACACAACAAAGCAATGTGCTGAAAGTCACTGGGGCAGAATTATAATGGATATAAATAGAATCCAGCTTTTCCCCTTCTCCTATGGTGTAAAGAATTAAAGATGTTTTCCTTCTAGAACAAAATATTATGCTATGGGACTAACCCAAGCATTTATTTTTGTCCATTTCCAGATTTCAGCATATTTTTTCCATGCAGTCAGATGATGCATAGTGCAATTAGGTGCTCTGGAAAAGAAGGAATAATATCATTTAATTGTTATGAAAAATCTCTTTAAAACGCTAACTTGAGAATGTGACCAGCATAATCAATATTTCTGTAGTCACCTATAACAGACTTAATTCTCCTGAGAAATCCTAACAAATCTGGAAAATCTCTGCTTGCCTAGAAAAGTACAGCTTTGCTATATCTTTCTGTCTTTCAGAGGACACAATGCTCAGGTGCACAGGAACATGGGATTAGATGGAACTGGATAGGTTCCCAAGTCCATTCCCACTGACAGCAAACAGTCTGGCAACAGATTCGCTGAACATCACTTTAAGCCCCCATTCAATAACAACGAAAAGTTTAAGGCCCATCTCCAAACACTTTCCAAAAACCAGCAAGCCACAGAAATAACAGCAAAGCATTACTGCAATTCACATAATGCAACAGAAGAACATAAAATGCCTGCAGCGCAATCTTGCCCCTGGGATGAACACATAAAAGCCACTGACAGGGGCTGAGAGCTTACAGGGAAATTTTTTCAGCAGCCGAGTTGAAAATTTGCTTTCTGAGGCAACTTTGTGCTAAGGTTCAGGTCTGGTTTTTTTACATCCAGAGCTATCCTTCAGCTCTCTTGTCAGAGAATTAGAAGGTATAGGCAGGGAGAGAAACACCCTTGAGGGAGAAGACCCAACTCTTTCTCCCTGTGCTGTGGCACAGCAAGGAACAACATAACATAAAAACACTTGTGGACCACAGCTCAATATTTTAGTTTCTGTCTTGCTTTGGAGGAGCTGAGGAAAGGACACACATGTATGAGCTGCTAACACAGGACCACAGGACAGCACATCTCAGGCTAATGTGAGGGACAAGAGGGTTAAAACCCTCTTTAGCCCTTTGGTAAATCTTCGCATCAGGCAAGATCAGTCCAGAGGAAAACCATTATGCTACCTGGTGCTGGAGAATTAACGAAAGGTCAGAAAGGAGCGCTGTAAAAAGGACTCCGGCAAAAAACGTATTTTCTCTTCTAATCTGTGGTGCCAGAGGAAGGAGATAACATTGAACCTGCTGCAACTTCACCTCGAGCACACCTTCACAATGGATGCATTGTGGTCATTAATAGCTACAGTGGTAGAACTGACAAGGAAGTTTGTGCTTAGCACATTGCTGAGACCTTTTACCTGTCCTAGCACACACTAGCCTGTTCCTCAGGCAGACCTTGGGCTATGTGAATCTTTGTGAAAAATGCCCACAAAAGTCAGAACTGTGAGGGACTGAGTCAGACCTGCATAGTGAGAAATAAATTCTGTTCGCAATCGAAGAAAACACTCTTAAACCAGCTGAGAATAGGGTAAGGAGTTAAATCCCTTTATTATTTGTTTCCAGCTGCAGTCTTTGACAATGGCCTCTTTATTTTTATCCTGCAAAGGTTAGGCAGCATCTAGGCAAAAAGCACATTGTGGCACTGTCAGTTTATTTAACTGTGGTGATATTAAATTGCTGCGTATGTGGGAGGGACACTATCACAGAAACACATTTCTCCTCTTCTTTTTCCTGTTCTCAGGTTCTGTTTTTTACATCCTAAAGCTACATACTAACAACTTCACCCATAGAGCAGCATCAGGTAAACTACGCTGATGAATCCCTTCATCACGTAACTTCCTGGGGAGATGCTCATTGCATGCTTCTTCCAAACCAGCAATAAGAAGCCTATGGCTTCGTAGGTGCAATCAGAATCTTGACATTTACCACACAGAGTACTTACAGTTACTGTGATATTTACAGTATGCCACACTGAGTTCTGAATGCCACAAACACTATAGGGAAGGTAAATATTGCCATGCATGAAAGATGTATGCACTGATGGTTTTCCATGTCTTATAAACAATGTGTAAATCATTGATAAATAAAATCCTTCCTTTGCTTCCTTTATTTTTCTCTGTTTTGAGGGGAGCTAATTTTGGAAAGATATTTTTTTCCCCTTTTTATCTCCATTACTTTCTAAGAGGGAGAAAAACGCTAGTATTTACAACAACAGTATTAATTTCAGGGGTAAATAACGAGCCATTCATTTAACACTCCAAATTGAGTTTTGACCACACTATTAGCATGCTTTGCACATTCCAGAAATTTTTAAGATTTTTAAGAAGCAAAGCTTATGTAATTATACTATCATATTTTGTGTTAATGCATGTAGCCTCTTTCAGGCATATTGCGTGAGGTCTACCAGCTTTTCGCACAGTTTTGCCAAATTTGACAGAGAGATAGAGGTCCAAAAGCTTATTAAGTACATTCATCTTTTGTGAAAGCACAAGGCTGATTAGAGACGAGAGATCCAGTTAGTGGTCTCACTGAGGGAAAGGCTAATCTCAGCTTTTGCTAGACACCCTGGCATCTACACAGGACAGAGCCATTTCGAAAACCGCAACAACAGATAAAACTTTAATCAGAGTTCTCAACCAATTCAACCATGAAATACCAAGCCATAATTAACGAGACTACATTACGCCCCTGCTCACAGTTCTTGTTTCTTTAATGTTTAGGACCAGACATATCTTCAGTTTAGAAAATCCCAAAGCCTTTCATCTGCTCTCAGACTCCTACGAAAATTGAATAAATTCAGGTAGCACAGATTGATCAAATGGCTATTAAATAAAATGGTCCAGCTACACTCTATGGTCTAGGAAATCCTAGTGAATCACTTTGCACATACATCCTGTTCCTTGGGGGGTTTTTTCTGCAAACTGCCTTTGCCAGAGACAGAGACCTGAGCTATATGGACCTTTGATTAGATATCATTCAGCTGCATTAAGGCTCTTATGTTTTGCAAATTCTAGGATGATTACTTTAATCATAATTAAATTTCACTGACCTCTCTTCCAAGAAAAACTCAGACACTTGCTATGCGTTCCCTTAAATGAAATGGTGTCTGCATTTCATAATATTAAATAATGGATTGATCAAAACTCCCAGATTCCTTTCCTACCAGAGTTCTTCTATTGGCCTAGAATACACATGGGATGAAATACAATCCTGCTAATGAGATGATTAAGATAGGCACAACCTGATTGAAATTTTAAATGTCTGGGCCTAAATGGGGACTTCTCAGTCCACTTAAATTGACTCTCTAGAGAGTTTAGGCAGTCAACAGAAAAATGCAGAGGAAGATCTCGTTTTCTTATTACACCTCCCTCCTTCTGCAGCAGAGCACTAAGCCCATTTTTGTTAACATAAGTAAATCTAAAAACACTCCATTAGAATCAATGTCAGGTTTTTAATATAAATATGAGGTCCACTCTTGGCAAAAGAGAGAGAAATAGAAGAAAAGAGAAAAACAAAAAAAGAAAGGAAAGTAAGCAGGTCCAAACCTGACACCAGAGACTTTGATTCCACTCACTGCAAAAATTAAGGACAGGTATAATTCCCTTCCCTTTACTCATTAGAGAAAGTGAAGTGCTCGCTTTCGCATGCACGCACCCTCTAACACTCTTTCTTTATCTTTTCCTGATGCACTCAGAGACTGCTATCTTTAGTTAGTTGTCTTTGCTGTAAGTTTCTTCAAATTCTAATTGGATGGTCTTCCAGATTCTGGGGGACCCTGTGAGAGAAATTCCTGGGGATATAACCCCTATTTGATGAAACTGACAGCTGCTAAATTAGCAAAGGACTAACAACAGACATGATTCCTTGTTCCTAGTAGAACTCCTGTTTTAACAGCAACTATTTTTAAGGACCCCTATAAGAAAATAGATGTTTGTACCTTCATGTTCCTGTATTTTATTTTCTGCCAAATAAGACTGAACTTACAAATATTGTTTTCTCTGTGTGCGTCTCTGAGAATGTGGATCTTAGCCTCCGTGCCTGCTTACACACCCTCAACCTTAAAGATCCCAGATTTATAGGCACCACTTGGACTAATTTCCCCAAATTATTTTCATTTTTGCTGTCTCTAAGTGTGCATGTGGCTTATAGTCATATGCAAAAAACCGCTACGGGTAACAGCACCCTCCCAGCCAGGTGGGCTCTGGCTACAGCCAGCCTGGGGAAGGCATTCACGCATCTCCAAAAATCACCATCCACTGGCACTAGAGTGACCCCATGCTCTAATACAAGAGTGAGATGGCCATGACGACCATGGCATCAGATGAAGTAAATCAGCCTCCTGATCACAGCCAGTGTTTCAGGCTTCTCTGAGGATTTCAGTAGAGTTGAGAACGTGATCTGCTTACAGCCAGAAGCCTCCAATGGGAGCTTTCAAAGGAGTGAATTCGGGTGTCTAAGAGTTAAGTTGTCTGGGAAAAGATGACAGTTGGAAGGCCATCTGGGGGTCTGACAGGATGGATGGGATACAACTCATGGCATCTTATACTAGAGAAGTCATTCTCTATTCTTCATCCTTAATTCTTCTTTATCAACAAACTGAATCTCTTGTTTTCCTTTTTTTCTCCTTTCTTGCTCTGAAAGACTGTCATGAGCAAGTACGTATATAGTCTGGAGAAGAGAAGGCTGAGGGGGGATGTCATCAATGCCTATAAATATTTAAAGGGAGGGTGCCGGGAGGATGGCACCAGTCTTTTTGCAGTGGTGCCCAGTGACAGGACAAGAGGTAACAGGCACAAACTTGAATGTAGGAAGTTCCATCTAAACATGAGGAGGAACTTCTTTCCTTCGAGGGTGCCAGAGCACTGGAACAGGCTGCCCAGAGAGGTGGTGCAGTCTCCGACTCTGGAGACATTACAAACCCGCCTGGACACCGTCCTGTGCAACCTGCTCTGGGTGACCCTGCTCTGGCAGGGGGGTTGGACTAGATGATCTCCAGAGATCCCTTCCAACCCCTGTGATTCTGTGATAGGAGAAATTAAAGCTTTTTTTTCCACCACAAAGATCTTGTGGTAGCATATAGCACCTGTAATGCTTTGATTTCACCTAGCAGTTTGCCATCAGCTTTGAGACCATGATCTCCATCTCTACTTTCCACTCCCCACTGCCACTACAAATATATACGCATACACATCTTAAGTTCAGCAACTCAACACAATGAATCAAAAACCCTATAAAAGAAGAAATTACTCAGTTCTTGGAGAATGTAGCACAGGAAGTTGCATCTAAAATTAAATCAAAAGTAACACTGGGTAAAAACTTCTGGCAACTAGCTTAAGCTATGAAAAGAGTGCAAGTCCACAAGATACCTTTACCAGCTCTCTTTTCCTAAGTCTACCATGGATGGACAAATACCAGCTTTGTTTCTGTTTTCCAAAAGTTCTTTTACTTTAATAACTGTGTTCCCCTTGTTAGATGCCAGCAATCAAAAATCAAGTAGTTAAACCTGATATTCATTTTTTAATGAACTTACATTAAATGCTAAATATAGTTGAATTTATGCTATTTTTGCTTTTTTGTTGTGTCCATTATCTTAGTCCTACAGGACTTCAGAGAAAGATTCAGTGGTATTATCATAGAATCATAAAATGGTTTAGGTTGGAAGGGACCTTAAAGATCATCTAGTTCCAAACCCTTTGCCATGGGCAAGGACACCTCCCACTAGACCAGATTGCTCAAAGCCTCATTCAACCTGTCCTTGCACACTTCCAGGGATGGAGCCTCCACAAGTTCCCTGGGCAACCTGTTCCAGTGCCTCCCCATCCTCATAGTGAAAAATTTCTTCCTGAGATCTAATCTAAATCTACCCTTATTAGGGCTACTTTAATACACAAATTATAGGTTCTTGCCCTCCATCCCCTCACATTTGGTGAGCAGTGAACAATAATCTCAGTAAGAATAAAAAGCTGATCGAGCAAATTAATCAGGGAAAGGCTGAGGCTAATCTTGGTATCTCATCATGCTGGCTGTTAGTGGCATCAGTGTTATTTGTATTCCTTCACTGTCTAGAATCTATTTATTCACATGCATGGAAAGGAATGAATTAGAACAGTGGGAAATTCAGTGCTTGTAGAAGTGGAGAATTAATAATGTTGGGTAAGCAAAAGCAACAGTGCTGTGTAAACTCTCTCACCGTGCTCTCAACTGCACATGGCATAGATTGCTAAAACAGTGAATTGTAAAGATCTCATAATTTTGGAATATCTCCTGATAGGAAGTTTGGAGACAAAAAAAAGCTCTTTTGCACCAATAACTAAGATTTTAGCTCACTTGCAGAGGTGACTGATATTACATAAGCCTATTTTTTGTTTATGTTCTGTTTTTTTAGTTGATTAACCGAAAGTCCACCAAAGCCGTCACCGAGATGAAGTCTGATCTGCCCTACAGTCCACAAAACTACAACAGTTTCAATAGGAAACTTTTCTAATTGAAAAAAGTGACTCAGTATAGAATACACTCTCCAAGTTAGATCTGCATTCTGAGCTGTATTTGAAAACCGTATCTCATAACTGGAGTGAAAAAACAGTATCTGTGTATGTGTTTCATTTCTGTTAGTTAAGAGTGAGCTAGAGCATAAGGATTTTGTACATCACCAAAAGGAACATTTACTAAAGACTTGTGATTTCATTTGAATAAATCCATTTAAGATTAAGAATAAAATTACAGAGTCATCAATCAGAATACCATCCGAAAGAAGTGGGAAATTCATGGCTTGAGTAAAAAAAAATATGATTTGGTGGGGCATATGGAAGCCAAGCTCAGCTCCCAAGCTTGGGGCCTGCACAACTCTATTGTCCCCAGAGCCTGAGCAAAGCCGAAGAACAACACAGCATGCGAAGGGATCAGCTGGGTTTCTGAGCCAGACCACACACTGTCTCAAGCAAACACATTGAACAGGTCCATTCTTGAAACTTGTTTTGTTTTCCTTCCCATGAATAAATTAAATTAAACTGGGCAGAATAAGGGCTTACTTCCCTGTTCAGTGAAACATTACACTGCTTAGAGTATCACTCCCTAAGAAAACATAACTATGTTTTTTAAAGTATTTTGTTAAGCAGAACGTAATGTAAACTAAAGGCTGATAACAGATAACAGAAGAAATTCATTTAACATTTTTACCATTTGTTTATGTTCTTTCTTCCCCCTTTTTCATTTCTCATTTTCCCTGTTTTCTTCTGCGTAGACTCTCTGTAATTGGACTAGAAAAAAAAAGAATTTGGACACAATGTATTTTACCTTTTAAGCCTGTACATAATCTCTCTCCTGCACAAGTTTTCCTGTGCCTGTATAGCAACTGCAATAACAAATGAACAAAAAGAGTTATTTAGAAGGAAACAGAAGGCAGCTCTCTACCCGCCACAGAAGTCCTTGAATGCCTTTCACCACTCCTCCTGAGAGGCACCTGAGGTGCAGGTAGCCCAGAGGGGCTTGTCACAGGCTTGCGATGCCTGTGGCAAGAGCACATATGGGAACTGATGCTCTTCCATCACTACCACATTTCCTGAACACATCCAAATGTCCTTCTTTCATAAAACTCTCTCCTTTGTAATTGTTTATCACAGAAAGACAAAGGAAGCTAAGACAGCTCCAGTTAAACTGACCTCAGTTAATGAACCTTATAATTTCACAGACATTACTGTGGAAAACTGGCCATTACCATTACTCTCTAATTGGGAAGTCATTCTACATCTGAATTGAACACTTGCCATCACTTTAAATCCTGCCCCCCTCCCCCCCCCCTCCACTGTGCTCAGACTCTACCAAGGTCCCCATGTGAAGAAAATCATCTTCAGAGTCCCATGATTTTAACAGCCCCTGTACAGACATCACTGTTAATCCATGTACATCTGATTAACTAAAATATCAAAACAATGAAGAGATCTAATCATTAAATGCCCAATAACTTCAATAAGAGTTCCATAACTAAGTCTGTAAAAACTTGTGCCACCAATACCATTCTGTAGGTTACTTTTTTATTTTTAAACCAAATTCTTTACACTTATCTGGAGGAAAAAGAAAAAAATACATATTTTTCATATGTTTTAGCAACAGAAAGAATGTCTTCAGGTTGGCTCCAACATCTGAGTTCTGTGAAAGGGACATTATACCTTGCAAAACAAATGATTCTGGAAAAAAATTTAAAACATTAACCAATTAAAGTAATTTAACTTAAATTAAATAATATTTCTACATCCTGAATAAGCTCTGAAAGGGTTTAATCCATAAAATACTACAATATAATGGAAGTAATTATGAGGTTTGACAATTCTTATAAATTGAGCAGTGCGATTATCTGCACTTCATTAAGTGCATTAACATGTTGGGTAAAATACTTATAATCGTATCACTCAATTTACTGGCCTTAGCAAATGTTGTAATGCATCTCACAGCAAATCCAATATGCTAGCATATTTCAATACACCTGCTAGAGCATACATAAAAGTACTGCCCTCTTCTGGCTAGTATCTGAACATAGTAGTGAATAAGGTCTCTGTTTTCTGGATTTGTGCTTTATTCCCGTCATCCATGGGAAATTCTAAAAAGTTGTTATTGTATGCAACAGGGACAGCACAGAAGACCTGGGCAGGCTCTGTTGAGTTATAGGGCCTCTCATTCTAAACTTTCATGCCAAACTTCAGCCTCAGCTTTAATAATATGGAGGGGTTTTGTGTCCTGGGGCTGCATGATACCATTCTCTCTCCTCCTTCTGGGGCCTTTCTAGGAAAGCTGCCTCTATGGGTTTCTTTGCATCCCAGGTAGCACTGGTGGAGTCCAATAAGATGCAATTCTCTCAAAGATTATAGACTCTCTTAGATGTTCTGGGATGTGCATGCTGTTTTAAAGGGAGTAGGCCATGCAGATGATAAATACAAAGACACACCCCCCCTAAAAATAAAGAAAAAGAAGTAAAGACGAAAATAGGAATGCTTCCAAAAATAAACAATTTCACTGCAAATTTAGTTCAGACTTTTTGTTCCCATTTTTGAAAGAGCGCAGATCTTGACTTGGTACTCCTGAAAACAGGTGTGGTTGTTCTTAATTTAGAGAGCATTTACATCCATGGGATTAATGACATCCTGCAAATGTCGTGGATCATTTAATGGTAACTAAACATTACCAGCATAAATGTTTGCAGGAATCATTGAAGTGTTGGGATAGTTTTGTTTTTCTTATACCCTCCCTCCCCAAACATTTATAAATTCCATAGGTGCATGCACTTCAACAGACTCAGTTCTCAATTTGGAAATCTACAACTGCCTTGTTCTTGCGTTTGCAAGGCTTTTGAAATTTTGTTCCTCCCTCTATGACCAATTCCAGCATTTTGGCAAGCAGCCCAAGGAGAAGCTGACTTATGAAGGCATATGAAGGGTATTCTACATTTCTGTATGCTATTGTATAGTGTGCTCAGTGTGTACATGGCAGGAAGTTTTCTGGATGCATACAGCCACCAGCAGCACATAGGGATTTATCTGCACAACACCTCTGCTACTCAAGAGTATTGTTTTGTAACTCATTCTCTTGATTAATTGTCTAGTCAAAATATCCTGCTTTAATTAACAATGTTAAAGAAAGATACCAGCATTTTTGTTAGCATTTCAGCATTTAAAACAATTAGTTCTATTTCAGTTTCTTCTAAAAAGTGATGAAAAGCCACTAATCATTCTATATTGAAGAAATGCTAAAAAGTAGAGGAACAAGCAACACTATTTCCATCATAGAAAGTCCTTGAGAGAACAGAGTTTTGACCTAAGAAACAGTTTGTTTTCTAGTAAGAGAAAAAAAAAATATCTTTTTTATAATCTGTAAGGTTTCACAATATGCACATTTCTGCCATCCCAATTTGTAGTGGTGGTATCACAGCTTGTAATTTGCATAAAAATCATGCATTTCTAACATAAAAAAATTCAGTGTAGGAGTCTCTCCAACTATTAGCGAAGCATACACATATGCCTGATTTTTTTTCTGGAATGAGTAATAGTAATTCTTTGAAATATTCTTTCTTTGAACAGAACTCTTTGGAGCTCTGTGGGCAGTTCATTAGGTAACAGAACTGAAGGAATGACTTGTAGCTGACTATAAGGGTTACCCCAGTCTGAACGTATGCAGACTCATGCAAGCACCCAAGAGAGAGTTGTTAAGCTGCGCAGTGCTAAGCTACCCCACTGCAAGTTTAATAGCAACCGTGTGCTTACTGTGACTCAGAGCACGATATGGCCCCCTGCCCTTCAACACAAGAAAGAAAATAAATGAAATGAAGACCAGAACGTCGCTCTGACATTTCCAATCAGACATTCCGAGCTTGTAATCTGGCAAGAATATTGCCAGCATTGTAACATCCGACTCATTCAACTCTTCTACATTGTGCAGACGAGCAAAGCTCGAGTGTCTTGTGTTAACATAGCACATTAAAAATAGCAGCCAGTGACAACTGCAAACTTTTTTTTTCTCATATAGGCCCTGGATACTTCTGTATTAGTGACGGTTGGTGGAAATTAGAACAAGTGGGACATTCATAAAGAAATAAAATGAGAAGTGAAGATCCTGCTGATAAGGCCCAGGACACATTGGAATTTATCAGAATGTAAAGGAAGAATGATAGTGGTCACCTCTTTAGTAGGCCAAGGTTTGTTTTTGTTTTTTATTTACACTATCCTTTTTCACCTCTTAAACCCCCCAAAAAAACCCAGAAAGCCAACCACAATGCTAAGTTTGGTAAGTCCAATAAATTTTTTCAGTCTTAAAACAACTGCCATGAAGCTGTAACAGACTGCGAAGACTTAAGATTATGTATATATCCTACTGTTGAGGATATAGTCGCATATGTCACAGCACAGTACATAACATAAAGTCATATATCATGTTATGTAAGCATACAGAATGATGAATAGTTATTTTCTTGCTTTGCTTTCCCTTCAGAGAAAAAAAACCAAAACACTGTCTGTTTAAAAGCTTGCTAAATCTTGGTAGAACTGCCCAGGAAAGTAGACCATATATCATGTGCATACACTATTTATTAATTATTCTCAAAATTCAATTTGGCCTGAGGAATGAAGGAAAGCAGATTCTTGGGTAGCATTAAGTTTTATGATTATTTTTTCCTGATAGATATTACCATTTAGCCAAAATTGATGAAAATCTTGAAAACAAACAGCTTCAATTTCATTTTTTCTTTTTAATATCAGAAGACATAATTGCAAAGACATCAGATGAAATATTCATTTTCTGTTTCAATTTACACCTTTGTAAACATAAAATTATACTGAAATCTGAATGAAATATGCTTTGGCTGAACTGTAATGCAGAAGTTAGCACAAAAAATGTAATGCAATTTCCCTCTGTCTTAATTCGTAGTGAAATCATCAGTTGTGAAAAGTTCTAAAAACAGAGAAATGCCAAGTTTCATTTAGGGCTAATGTAACACTTCGAAGACTTTAGGTCCCTGTTACATGGGCTTTCTGTGTGACTGAGTCAGTGGCTTCACGTACAGTTGGATGATAACAAGAATTAAACCTAGCACATTTTGAAAGTTACTAACCTTCACCCTCAAACTACCAGCACTATTGGTTCATTAACAGATAGCATGATCCTACATAATATGGTAATTTATGAGTTTAAACCACCTTGAAGAATAAATGCATTCAGGAGGGTCATATAGTTATACAAGACATATTTATAAGGTAAGTTCAAATCTCTCTGCCTTCTGTTATTATTAGTATTTATACAGAAAGTAACAGTAGTTACCACCAAAGCAGATATATCATCAGCCTTGCATACAGAATATTAAAGTTGATAATAGAGATTTTAGAAGAAAGACTTCAGGAACTGGAATCAATAGGCAGAAATGGGGGGGTGGGGAGAGGGTAGGGCCCCCTAAGGATCAAAAACAATGAATAGAAAGAAACAGTCAAAAAACAGCACTGGAAAAGGCAAACAAATGTGTGCTATAGAACTGCCTACTAGGACTTGGTTTGTATAACACAATGCACTTCAGAAAAAGGGAGCGGGAGAGTATTGAGCGGAAAGACTGGAAAATTTGAAGACGGTATAAAATTATGTGAAATAAACAAGAGCAGAGAGAGGAGACAGAGTATTCACAAAGCTAGATAAACAAGTATATCACAGAAAAATATTGACTATTGACAAATGCAAGGGAGTGCACACTGGCAGGAATACCTGGAATTGTTCACACACATCATTGAGTTCCAAATCAGCTGTAGCCATTTGTTAATAAACCTTGAGTGTCAGAACAGATAGCGTTTGGAAATAATTTGCTTGATACCCAGCAGCCAACAGAAAAAGCTTGCAATTTGTCAGGATGTATAAAGAATGGAGCTGAGAATAAAAACGAGATTACAATGACACTACATAAATCAATAGTAAGGCTTTACTTGGAGAGTTCAGTCATGGCTACACAGCTTAACAGAGACATAAATGAAATAAGGGATCCAGAATCTGACAACAAAAACTATTAAACTGCAATTACTTCCTGTCTTCTAACCCAGAGTTAAAATAAGGAAGGTGCCATACTACAAAGGAGGTTTAACTGGATTCTCCTGCATACCGTTCGTAGCATCAAAACAAGAGGACATTCAATGAGTGAGGTTAAAGTGATAACAAGAAGAAATCATAATGTTTATAAATTTTTATGCTTTGGGAAAGTTAACCATCAACCACTAAATACTTGGGGTTACAGAACACTGTTTGGATAGGTAATTCTGCCAGTCATGGTTAAGTAAGATTTGGGTATCTTGCTCTTCCACGTAACTGAGGCCACCACTGGAGACAAGACATTGACCATCAGTGTCTCACTCAGTCTGACAGTTGTAGTGCCTCATTCTTTAAACTGCAGCCACAGATCATGACAGAGTTGATACTAAGTATATTGCTGAGGTTATATCATATAGTATATGATATACTTATATACATATACTTATATCATAAAGTATTTCTTACATGTGATTTTTAGGAGGTATAGTCTCTGAGTAGAAAGTAAAGCTGCAAAAATGCTAAACATTTAAAACTACTAGAAACCATTTGAAGGCAGAAGGACATACAGACAGAAAAAACGCAATTTTCTGAGCATACTCAAGAGCTAGGAACTTCTCTGTACCAGGTGTAACTTCTTAACATGAACAAGACTACCAACCAGTGAAGTACAACCAAAATTACAATTCAAATATTGTGAACCCTTTAACATATTAACAAAAAAGAACATGGAAATACAGCCCAAGCCCATGTCACCATGCTTCTTCCTGTCACCTTTACCTGGATGGTGACCTTAAGTACAGGCTCTCCTTAGAAAAATCTGTGCACGCTGGGAAAGCAAAACCATTAAATGTCATATTGGCAAAGTTCATTCACGCAGACGCTGATCAAGGATATGCCATGGTCCACATATTTGATCCCTGATTCAAGTTGGACTCACAACAGTTATTCACACCACTGCAATACATACGGTGCCATGCACAATCTTGTGTGAAAACAAGCTTTCTGCAGAAGTGACAATAGCAGAAGTTTATAAAAAAATAAATTACAAAGGAGCGTTTAGTCAGTTCTTGATAAAGGAGAAAAAAAATCTCACTCATTGCAAAATCTATGAAGCTTCTGGGACTTATTATTGACAGATTTATTATTTTTTTTTTTTAAACAAGTTAAGCACAACTACCATGAAAAATAAGCTGTCAAAGTATTTCCCATAGACCTCTCTCTTGCACCACAGCAAAATCATAAAGCAAAAACCAAACGTGGGCATCTTTTTTCAGACCATATATCATATTGCGCATCCTTGATGATTTCCCTTCTAGTAACACCTTTACAAATACTTTCACTTACAACAAGACTATCCGCTGGGATTAACCCTGTTAAAATCCACTTCCTGTTAATGGACTCTGTGAAATTTGGTCATAAACAACTAGAATGGCTACATTTTGATTCAGACATTTCCTAAGTTTGCTTTCACAGGGGTTTTTTCATTATGCATGAATTATTTGCTCTGGGACTCTTTCTAGCAAAAGAGAGTCACAGAAATCTAAGAGAAGCTACAGGCTCTACAGTAATACATACTAATACACAGAACAGCAGCACTTGAGAAGTTTCACTTCTGTCATTGCAAAGATCTAACTGTACATTAGTACCTATATATTTATCCTACCTTTTATTTCAGACATTTTAATAAAAGTTTATATGTTATAAAAACACCCTTATAGACATAAAGGTCTGATCTCAAGTAGTATAGACTACAGTTTAAGCAGTAATTTCTAAATTTCACCCAATATTTTGCAGTGAACGTCTATTTGGAAAGA
Source organism: Burhinus bistriatus (assembly GCA_013397275.1). NCBI lineage: Eukaryota > Metazoa > Chordata > Aves > Charadriiformes > Burhinidae > Burhinus > Burhinus bistriatus. The sequence goes on along the minus strand of VYXH01009137.1, from coordinate 465,666 downwards.
TTTCTCTGCTTGATTTATTGATTTAAACCTCAAATAAATATACCAGTATCCCTTAGTAATTTTAAAAGCTTATTCACATTTCATATTAAAAAGTACACCTTACACCTTAAGTTTCCCTTAAACTACTGATCAGTTATAGACGTTGAAACTTGTAATCCTGAACCACTGCAACAAAGAGCTCCACATTTGAAAAACCACCTCATGAAAAGGCATATTCATTATGAACACCACACAATACATTTCAACAAAAGTAGGCTTTTAATCTAATAAGATTGCTTTCTTAAAATTAGCATCAACATAGTTATAATTTTTTTTTTGTATTTTTACATTTAAAAATCTTGAACTAGATATCATGACTAAGTTAAAATGTTCTAGTAACAGGCCAGTGCACTAAAAACACTGCTGAAATAAAACTTTGTTTCCTGGACATTTTTAACATTCTTTGAATTTGTGCTCACAACCAATACAAATAGCTGGTGTTCACGTGAGGTAAGAGGAAAAAACCTCATATAGTCAAATGACTTCTATAGTACTTATAGAAGTTAAATATGTGAATATACACATAAAGGTGCAGAGGTCCTCCATATTATAATGAGATTTTAACATTTATTTTTCAAAGTCTTCTAAATGTTCTAGGCATCACTGTGGAAATACACTGGTCCTTGCTCCAAGGAGCTTATTCGTCTCAGGTCTCCAAGAGCTGACTGCTATAAGCAAAATGAAATCAGCTTCAAGCCTCAGAGGTTCAATATCACAGCTATTTGGTAACTGTACTATATAAAAATAGCTAATGAACTCAGTCTTGATCACAGTTCACACCCCAGCATGAGACAATAAATATCAGTGGGCAAACCAGGATGCGTGAGGTCTTCCTACTCCAAGCCTTGTTGGTGGCCTCAGAGACAACCTTCTTGTGCATTTAATCCTTTGCTAAACCCCATGAGATTCAGGGAAGTATTCACTGACTTCTTTTCATTTCAAGCACATACAAAAGTCCCTGTTTCTTGCCCAGGACCTCTTTCCAGAATCAATTTGCAAATTATCTCCTGTGGAATAAAAATTATTTGTACAAGTAGGGGAACAAGAGGAAGTGTTTAGCATACAAGCACGTCCCTTGTAGCATAGGGGTGGTATCTATCCCTAGCTCCAAACTAAAGCCTCCTTGGCATCCCCTTTGCCAACTCATAACTGCTTAGTTCACTCCAGAAGTATTAACGTAGAATGGCGGTTTAAAATATGTGACAATATTGCTTAGACAATCCATGAAAAAATTACATTGTCTCTAAATTACTCAGGCTTCTTTGTAACTGTTTCTGGCATTTTTTGTCATATTACCTTAAAAGCACCCCTATGAGAGAAATTATTCCTTGAATTGGCCTGGCCACAAGAATAAAAAATCTGAACAAAATACAGCTCTTTCAAGTTTATCAGCAAATCTGTGCAACGCTAGTTAAGGAAGCAAGGTTGGCTATATAACTTTTGTCTATACAGTCTACTGTATGGTACATATTCTTTCGGGCAGGTACAAAACCCAGTTCTACGGTGGTTTCCCCCGCCCCCCCCCCCCCCCCCCCCCCCCCCCCGCCCT
>VYXH01009137.1:420285-464040 GCA_013397275.1 Burhinus bistriatus | reverse complement strand
CCTTTCACTGTAGCTAGTGAGCTTTCTACAGGAGGTTTAAATAGTGCCTCAACTAATTGACTGAAGAAGAAACCCCTCAAGAGTTATTAGAGATAAAGCAGTCCCTTTTCCAACAAGCACTGGAGGGTCAGAGAGCCTAACAGGAAAGTACCACTGTATGCTTACCACTCCGAGACACCTCCCTAAAACTATAGAGAAAAAAAACATAGAATTAAAGCTGAAGAATATCATATTGATTAGCACCACTGAGAGAAATTAAAATGATCCTTCATTAGAAATCCCTAAAAATTACACTGTTCTTTCTCAGGTACTAATTGGTACAAATATTAAAAACTGCAGGAATAATATTCAAGCTTTTGCAATATTAATACACCTACCATCTGATTTTGTAATTTTTCAAACATTACTTTGAAGCTCCTGTAGCCAATTATATAGTGTTATTATTAATTACAGCTTGCAGCTTGCAATACAGTCTTATCAATAGAGTTCAGCTGCATAAATAAAAAAGTAAAACTTAAAATTGAATTAAACTGTTTCCCTTTTGTGAGGGTATGTTAGAATATTATTAGCTGTGAAAATCAATTTGTTAAGCTGGAAACCAGTCTTTAAAGCAGAAATATCTCTGAGAAAAAGGTTACATTTCATGTACCTTTCTTCAGTCTTCATGTTGCAAGGTTTTTTAAACTTCTATTAAATAACATCTGGGGACACACACACACAAAAAAAGAAAGTCTATTCATCAGCTTACTTAGTGAGATATAAAAAGCTTTAGCTTTATAGCAAAGGTATATAAAGATTACTGCACAAAACGTGAATTAATCTTAACAGCAATCCATCTTATTTCTATATTATCAATGAATAATCTAAGCGGAGAGGAAAGGTTACACACCCTGAAGTTTTATTTTCCTGTTCAACCCTCCCTCCCCACTTCCCACTAAACTCATTTTGTCCATTGAAAGCTTTAGACGTCCAAAAGATATTAAAAGGTAAGAAGTAATCTGATAATTTGGAGAAAAGCAGAGATACAATGCACAACTGTAGACACACAAAAAAACTGACAAGAGGCAAAGATGACCTAAGAACAATGTCAAAGAAATGTCACAGACATTTGTGTAAACAAAATCTAGCTAGCTATGTTGAAGTCCGAAACAATTTAAATAAAGTATTCATTCAGTATATGTATTTATTACAATTAGGTATATAGTTATCAGTGTGACTGTAATGGTAAAATATTATGAAGGATCATAAAGTAACTGCGGTCCCATCTCAGAAAAATGCTATTAACTGCAATATACCAGGATAAAGGGAGCAGGTAAAACTACAAAACTCTGTTCCTAAAAACAAGCATTCAAGGGTACATGCTGATATCAAGTACACCGTTCTCTTCTGGGGTAAAGCTTCTACAAAGTTATGTCATTTTGGCTCAGTCAAAAATCTGGTCCTAAATCCTCTTTGCTGTCATCTTTACACCTCTGGCAAGACATGCAGAACTGACTTACAGTGGAAAAAGGGGCAAGCAATGCTGAAGTCCCTCACTTATTCTTAATCACCAGCTACAGTTCCCTGCCTTTATCATTTTTACCTCCTCTTCTGATAGTGTCCTAAGTGTTTCACTGCCGGAACCCATCAGTGCTTGTGTCAATTTTTCATTGACCACCAGCGGGAATAAAATCTGTCACGTAGCATTGCATATACTATTTGTGGATTTGTTACATTTTCCAGTACAAACATTGCACTAACTGAACAAGTATTCTGACCCTAAAGAGATTTTTCTGAACCAAATGTTTTTGTATTCTGTAAAAAAGTGAAGAGGATCCCATGATTTTTCTCTCTGATGGTAAATTCATTTGGTACCTAATAGCAGGGGGAATGAACCATTAAAAGAAGTCTGATTAGAGGCTTTCCAACATTTATTTTGTCAAACATCATTAACAGCAAAGTAAATAGAAGAGCAATATTCAGCATGACATTTTAATGAGGACTTGGTAAAACGTGCTTCCTTCTTTTCCCCTTTTTAGTTTCTGTTGGTGAGTCAAGTTTCTCTCAGTTTAATGCTTAAACTCTTAAGCATTATCATTTTGTATGAATTCATTCCTTTGGTCAATGTACCAAAATGATTTGATCAAAATTATTATAGTGGTATCATTGATTAAGTTTGCAATGGGAGTAGAAAATTCTATAAATTTAATTCTTGTCTTCAAAAAATAATGCATGGAAAAATGTGTTGGAATAAGTACCATTCCCTATTCTCCTTACAATCATTGTAATGTAAAATATTTAATTTCCAGCTATGCTTTGTCCCAGACAGGATCTTTGTCATTAAAATGAGAGCAGATTCGGATATGTAATATATTCTGTGACATGTCAGGGTGGCACCACTTTGACCTTTTCAGTATTCCACATTTCATTTGGGAACCTGTCCTTTCCTTTCTGCCCCTGTTACTGATCAAGAAATGGAAGTTGAACAGAGGGTCAATCAAACTGGAAATTAGAGGAAAAGAGTCAAGCTCATGACAAATAAGTACATGAAATTATAGTATAGGAAATTAATCTCTATTGTAAAATTTTAATTCTTAACTCACTGGAGAAAGCTTTAAAAATTAAATAAATAAATAAATAAAAAACCCACACCAAACCCACAAAACAAACAAAAAAAACAACCAAGTTTTCCTATTTATATTTTCAAAACTGCTATCTCACATGTCCTCTCAGGCACTAAACTTTTTTCAGAAATGAATGTATCAATTTCATTCACATCCTTTCCTGGAATTTATTGCTTTCCATCACGCTTATCTTCACATTTATTTTGCTTCCAGTTGTTGGTTACTTATCTCAAACAGGATGTAAAGTACTCGGAGAGGAGTTGAGCTGTCTGTCCTATGCATTTGTATGCCAGCAGCACGGGGGGACCAACGTCCTGATTAAGTTCTCTTAACACACAGTTTATTAACATAGACCTGGTAAGTTTTGCTGTTTGGTGTGCAGTCTAATATTACGTGAAGATTTTTATAAACCTACCTAGACTATATAGTGTCAGATCTCATCATTAGATGCTATTCAAACTTTCAATTTTAAAAGCATTTCCAGCCCTGTGGTTCAGGTGAAAAGTCTGAGGACAGTGGATAACAGAATCAGGCTGGAAGGGACATTAAGAAATCATCCGATCCACCTCCCAGCCTCAAGCAAGAGCTAAATACAGTTATACAATCCCTGGGCAGGTGTTTGTCTAATGCATTCTCCCAGATCCTCAGCAACAGAGGCTCCAAAATGTCTCCAGGCAAGTTGGTCTAATGCTTTAATGTCTTAACCATTAAAAGGGGCTTTCTCCAAATCTAAATGGAATCATGCTAGAGATTAATTCCATTCCTTTTGTTCACATACACTGTATCTGGATGAACAAGTGATCCTCTACCTTTCTGTAAAAGCCATTTTTCTTTTTGAAAACATTATTTTCCATCACCTTCCCTTCTTATTCAATTCTTCTTCAGGCTAACAAACCACCTTGCTCAGTGGCTCCTCACAGACCACCCTTTCAAGATTTGTGATTGTCTTTGTTCTCACTTATGGAGGGTAAAAAGTGAGGGTAAAAAACTGTATCGAGTCAAAACGCAGTTTCACAACTTCCAGGCAAATTGGAGGATTACTCCAAATATTTTACAGACAGTATGCCCATCTACATGTTCCAGTAAAACATGAGGAATGCAGGCAGGTTATAATTTACTATCATGCTTAGATCATTTTTTGAGGTAGCATTTTCTGACCAGGTTTTCTACATTCCTTATTGTACAGATCCTTCTTGCTGAAACACAATGCCTTGCATTCACCTCTTAAATTGCATACTATTTTTTCAGACCATATCTGCAGTTTTGGACTCTAAGAATCTCTTCCAATACACTCCTAGTCCTTCCCAGCTTGAAGTCACCTCCAGATTTTACAAGCTTATCCTTCATTCCAAGTCCATCTGGACTACACATGAAAATATTGGCTAGTACGCGATCCAGCATAAACACCTGCCAAATACCGCACAACACATTCTCCCTCTTAAACAGAAACCATTGCTAATTACACTCTGAGCAAAGTTTTCTAAATAGGTCTGCATCCAGCCTATGATATTTTCACCTAGATCCCAATTCCCAAATTTGCTCAGGACAATAGTGTATGCAACATTCAAGATAACACTACAAAATTCAAGAGACATGACATCAAGTGCATCTTCTCCAGCTATAAACCTGTTATCCTGACAAACAAAATTATTAGATGGCTTTGATACTATTTGTTCTTCACAATTCTACACTGGCTATTGATCATATCCCTGTGGTTACATATGATTTACTTGATTATTTAGTTCAACATTTTCCTCGGAGTTAAAATTACTTGTCTGTCTCTTTTACTTTCCTTCTTCAGAACCATTCAAGTCCCTGGTACCCATAATAGTTGGTAAGTTGCTATGAGCACAGAGTTTACCAAAATCAAGTGCTCTAGTAGAGAACATAAGAGGAAAAAAAGAAAAAAAAAAAGAAAAAAAAAAACACCACAAATCAACACTTTTTATGTTTCTTCATATCACACAGATCTTGTAACAATTAGGACACCCATTCATGATTTTAATTGCTTTGGATTCACAATCCAATTAATAATATTTATTTAATTAATCCTATTAATGTTAAGTTTGTTATCAAACAACAATGGTCTTTTTTTTATTCTGGGATCAACCAAGATCTAACTGACACAAACCCAAGTCATTGTGACTATAATGAAATCCCAATTGTTGTTCTGGCACCCATCTGAAGACCTCTCATATTTCTGGAAATGGGAAGCACTAAAAAGTCCTGAGCACTTTATTTGTCTACTTTCAGGACTCAGCAGAACTAGCTGGGCTGCAGATGGTTGCAAGAAAAAGTGATTTTCAGCCAATGAACTACTCAATGAATATCTGGGGCAGCCAATATATTCACTGCTGTATTTGACACAATAGATAAACCGTCCCGTTTAGATATGAACTGTGGAAGAATTATCCATGCCTTTGCAAACTCCAGATCAAACCATTGTATTGTAGTCAGCCTTGGCTCTCCCATGAAGACACCTAGGATCTGACAGCATTGATTAGAAGCCAGAAACAGAATATTTATTACTTAACCAATCGAGCGTATTATACACACCAGTTCCCTAATGGCATCAATCTCTGCAGTTTTGTCTGACTGCCAAATTGTTGTGAGTAATCAGTAATCTTTATGGTTCAAGCATAAGTACCTGAGACATATGCACCTTCCTATATGATTGAGATGGTCTCTATATTTACACGTGGTTATTGAAAATGGAAGATATTATCATATTTTCTCACCCAAGCTGACTTGTTCATATGTACACACCCTGAAAGTCAAATCCAGACTTTCTGAGGAAGGACAGGAAGGCTGTTTGCATTTTTTTTTTTTAAAGGATATTATTTTGTGTCATTTAACACTGTACCAATTCTCTCCCTTTTCGAACCACCTCCTACTCATCACCCTATTCCTTGGTGTCCAAAACCTACTGCTCCTGAGAAACAGCCATTTTTTCAGTCCAGAAATAACTATGGAAGTGTGAAAAAAACAAAAGATCAAAGGGACTTAAATATACTACCCATAATAATGCCTGCATTTATACAGCACGTTTCAACCTGAAGGAAAAACAAGGGTGTATCTTTGTACTTCACAGATTATTTATTGTTTTTCAAATTCATCAAAATTAAAACCCCTAGATTTATCAGTGCTCGAACATGGAAAATGAGGCCTCATAGAATTATGATTTTCCTAAACTAAATCAATTGCATCTCCTCAAATCTGGCTGTAATTTAGCTGGTGGTTGCTTTTTGCCCCTAACTCATCAAGGAGCTCCCACTTTCCAAAAGGGGCAAGAGACAGACATTTTTTGCCTTTCTCAAGAGCTCTTCTTAAATTACTGCCCGAACTGTCACCTTGGCAGATGCGCGAACAGCAAAATCATCCGTAACCCCCTCCACTTGAGTCCAGGTAACACACCTGCAGGTGTTCTGGTCACTCTGCGTAGACCTAGGCAGAGCTCAGTGATGTTCTGTAACCTGGCAGCTATAGATACAAAACCTGATAAACACACACTCACCAATTTCTCTGGAGATCTGGGTGAATGCCTCTACACCACTCTCTCCGTAGTTGCCTTCGGAAGCCAACGTCGACACATAGTTCCACCCAAGGGCCGTCACGATGTCAACCATGGCCTGTGCTTGGTAGGAGTCTGGTGGGACCACTCGAGAAAAGAAGTCATACCTGGTGTTATCACTCAGTTCTGGAGCTGTAGATGCATAGCTGATTTGAGGTATCTGCAAATAGAATCACAAGTCATTCAAGCCAATCTAACACCATTTTACACTATCTACTTGTATGTTTGAAATGCTTAAAATAGATTATGCACAAGCACTGCAGAGAAGCGAATACCTTGTTTTAACTAAATCAACTGATCAGAAAGTATCTCAGATTTTGTAAAATGTCAGTCAAGTCTTATTGTATAACACTTTCACCAAGAAATAATGCATTCTGCTTTTCTCCAGATGTCATGATTCTTGACATGGAAGTGTAACAACTTCTTTTTTGATCCTGCTTCTGATAGAAACAGGTGAAGAAAAAGAAAAGACAAAAAAAAAAAAAAGGAATTCTTACTATTACTACAGAAGATAAAAAGGTCAGTTCTGATGGCTGTGATTCTTAAAAATGCTACACGTAAATTTGGTGAGTAAAACAGATTATTTCCATTTAATTGTTTTGTTTATTTATGTACATGCAAGTGTGTTTTCACATTTTATTCCTATTTTTCAAGCTTTCACTGTCACAGATTTTTCATTTTCCAGTTTTAATATGGGGCTGTGCATCATTTAAGAATATGAAGACTATGTAGTTAATATCAAAAGCTACCTGATTAAAAAAACACTCTCAAAAAAAAAAGTATCAGTATACAATATACATATAGAAAAGGAGAAAGGTTACAAGGATGGTAATCTTTGTAGAAACAACCACAATATTCTTTGCAGAAATAAAAACAGCAGCAACAAAAAAGAAAAACATTAAATAACTGAAATGCATTTTAAAAATGAATTACTATTTTCATAGAAAAAAATAAGGTGATTTTCTATTAAATCTTATCTTAAATAAATGGTTTGGCAATGTCCAGAAGCACCTGTCTGTAAGCAATATTCAATTATTCTGAAGAGTATTTTGGTGCAAGAAAATTTAATTAACTTTTATGATAACTTAAAAAGGGAATGATTTTCTCATTTAAAATGGTAAAACTGATGAAATAGTCACTAGCTTGAAATGAAATATACTCCAAATATTGCGTTGTTTTTGTAATCTATATTAATAACAGGTGCTTAATTCACATCTTACAAAACATAAAAGAGTCTTCAAGAAAGCAATCTGAACAGAATTCCTAAATTGATTCTGTTGAGAACTGAATTTAGCAGACCTAGATAACAGGTGATCTGATAAATGCTCACTGTCATATTAGATGCTACAGTAGAAGGTTTCAGTGCAACCTTTAGGTCCTGTACAGTGCTTCCTCATCAGCACAAACTAAAAAAGGCATTTGAGGAAAATATCATGGATTCAAAGGATCTGGTCATTAACCATACCTGCAAAGACAGCGTAGACTCTTACAGCCTGAAAAAAACAGTTTATAGCCTAAGGGATGGCAAAATCATTTCTCAGTCAGAAGCAAACAAAATAAATTCTCATATATCTTGGCTATATTCTCCTTTAAGAAATTTTCTACTCATGGAAACGCCTCAGAATAAATAATCTGAAATCTTGTAATAATAACAGCCAGAGAGAACAGGAAAAAAAGAAAGAGATCACAGAAAAAGTAAGCTAAAGGTTATGTCTCATGGAAATCAGTATTCCTAACACAGCAAAGATCCACCAAGTAAAAATAAAGGATAAATTGTCCTTACAAAACTTGCCTTGTATAAATTCCCTTTCTTTCGGAAAATGTTTGAAACATCTTTATCTCTTCACAGACAAGAGATTTTGGCCTGTAATAACATAATTATGCGCATTTAGAGCACATATCATTCCCTTTCTAAATTTGATCTATTAGTCTCTAAACCAGTCTTTTTCCAGATAGATAGAAAAAAAATAAAGGCAACCTCTGTGATTTTACTCATTTTGCTCCTCTGTGTGCCATTTCACAAATGCTATGGCATTGCTGCTTTGCTGAAAGCTATTTTATCAATAATGTTCATAAAATCAACACCAGTAAGAGATCTTTTAGACGGATACTTTATCATTGAAAATCTCGAAGACTCGTCCACAAAGTTATATCCATTAACTTTCTCAGTTCCTGTTTCTCTTCAGGCATGAGATGAATAACAAAACCTAGATATGTGTTTGTAGAAGAGCTGTTGGTAAAACACAGCAATGAGATGTTTCAGATCAATAAAGATATTTTATGTACTATGAATTTCACTTATTTGGGGCCTTGGAAAATGAAGAGATGTTACTTTCCTACTTTTTAGGTCTTTGTAGTTCAGCTTCTTCCTTAGAGTTATTTCTAATAACAGTGGCAGAAAACGGAAGGTAAATACAATCCAAACCCAATACCCTGAAATCATCTGTCATACCTAGTAGGCTTAAATCACCACTGTTTTATAACTTCTGCCAACTTTTCACTAGCATGAAAGGACAATATACTATGTAAAAGTAGGGAGAAAGACACTGTCTAAATAGCAAGCCACCCGAAAGTTTTGAGAAAAATGGCTCATGCAACAGAATATGTAATTATTTTCTTTATTTCTTTTTGTATACATCCCTCATGGTTATAGACAACACTTTACATTCAAGAATTTTGTCCCCAAAACTGCAGATCTCCCACCCAGAAATACCTCACAGATTTCTTTCTGTGAAAGCATTCGATGTGAAAGTAAACAGAAACTTCCTTCCTTGCCTGCTTTTAAATGTACATTTGTATTCATGGGGCACTCAAAAAAAGCTTTAAAATTTGAGGATTTCGGGTATGTTCCAACAGTTACACAGTTACTGAAAAGACTCAGAATGATACTCTTCAAAGAAATTGTTTGGCATGAGGACAAATTGTTAGGATTTAGTGGTTCAATAATCCATGAATGAAAAATATATACATTAAAATGTAACAACTCTAGTTATGGACTGTAGGTTTAATAAACCATTTACATGTCCCCAAGTACATTTTACAAGATAGAGCATAATGCTGCCTAAGCAAGGGAGCTGTTATGCTCTATCAATTCAGTAATATGTGTTTTTAAAACTCCCTAAATACAGACTGTATTTATAATTTAAGTTCCACTGGCCCCATGAGACATAAATTTGCATTTTGAAAGAGACCTGTAAAGGGGTTTTAGATTTCTCACTCTAGATTTCTCAATCTAAATTTTCAAAATTAAATACAATGTGTGCAACATTTACATTGTACTTAAGTGTACCATATAGCATTGTTAATAGCGTGCTTCCTTTTCCTTGGGGGAAAAAAGCAAAAAAACAATAGATTATATAACTACATTTGAATCAGTTGTCACACAACAGCTGTCACATTCACTGACAACAGCTAAAAGCATTCATGTTTGAATGTTCATTGATATCTTTTTTCTATTCTTTGCTACCCTGTGGTTCGGCCACTGCCTCCCATTAACCTATAATCTGCCGATAAACTCTCAACTTCTAGTGGGAGCTACCAGCAATCCCTCAGTCCTTTAATCTAAATCAGTGGTGGCTTCATCTCATTCTATTGTCCACTCACTCGCATCAGAAAATGATTCTGCATGCTTTAAGTGGACAGGCTAAGCCTTCAAGATACATTCAAGCCAAAATCAGCAGTCAAGATTAGTCTGTTTTTTCTGGACCTTTTTGTATGCATCTTCAAGCTGATTTAAAATTGTGTCTAAAGATCTCCCCTTAGGATTAGAGAAGATGCAGCAGTCAGTTTTAGAACTCACTGTCCACAAAGTGTGACTGTGGCAGCACTTCAAAGGGGGAACAACATTTGTATGAGATACCCACCAAGCATTATTGCAGAACAGACTTCTGCTCCCTGATGGAGAAGGTGTGGACAACTTCGCAAGTGCCATAGTCAGCTAATGTAACTTTTCATTTATTTCAGCTAAGTGGTAAACCACTGTACACTGAAAAGAAAAGCCAGTCCCGAATCCAGGACTATTCATAGGGAAGCATTACCCCGGATCTGTTTGGTGGGTGCAGTGTGAGGATCCAAATCCAAAACCAGAGGTGGTGTACTGAGGGCAATAGAGGAAACTACATGGCCTAGGTTTGCCCTCCAGTAAAGCGTCTTCACCACAGCAGGTAGCTCTTAGTATGCTTTCTCTTCAATGACATGCTGTCCAAGTTTTGGACAGCAGTTCACTGGAACCTTTTTTATTGAGCTTTCAAATCCATTTGCATGCTACATTTGTCAATGTAAAGTATCAGCTGGCCATTTCAAATGCCATCTTCCTTTATACAGCCTTTCAGCTGAAAGCATGGTTTTGGAGCAGGGTAGCAGACAGTGAAATGAGCTAAGCTCAAAAGAAAAAAGACCTGAGAAAGGAATCACCAGTAATTTTGAACATTACTGATTATGAGTTACAGCAGTAACTGTGCTGTACAGTCACCCAGCGTAATGGGCTTAAATCACTCGCATCTTCAGTTTCACTACCCACTCATTCCTTTCACTAACTTTAACATATCAACTAGCATTTTCTTTCCCTTTTCCATTCTCTCATCACGGAGCAGTCATTTTTTTGAGGAATATTAGCAATAGCACATTAAAAATAGTAATTATTATAGCTAATAAATTGAAGTCAATAAACTTCAGGTTAGTGATTGCTCAATATTAACTGGCATTTTACCACCAACTAATAAAGCTTGCAAAGGAGTAAAAGTGCTTGAAATAAAATTTGACTGTGGAAACACATTTTCAACTCAGTGATTTTTTTGAATTTTAAATGTCTATCATTAATCATTAATGGCCCTGTCTTTTCAAGATATTTATTCCCTCTTCTGTACAGCAAGAAGGAGTTCTTTGTAAGTACAAAAAACTCACAGCGGTGAAATGAATCCTCAGGGCCTAGATATTGAACAGTTGCTGGAGGAGAGCTGAGGTCACTACATTTTAGCTATTAGTCACATTTGTAAATTGCCATCAGCCAGAGCATCATCTCAGTCTGCTTTCACTTCTGAAAAACTTGTCAGCCTGCAGTATACTAATGCTAAAGTTATTCAGGGTAGACATTCAAGATTCAAACGAGTTTGATGAAGCTTAATAACATCTTACACTATACCAAACAAGATTAAAAATCTTCTTTTTTGTAACTGACTGTAGGAGGAGATGAAACACACCCTGAAACTGTCCATTTCTCTCCACTGACTATAAAGGGATCCTGGGAGATTAATTGAACTGTTATACACACTGTGTAGAACAATACTGTAAACAGCTACGTCTTCCGCTGAATCTCACAATCCCACTCATTTTAGCTACGCATGACTATTAAGACATCTGTGCACAGCTAACAATCAACGTCCTTCTGCAATGTCTTCATCTTTCCATCTATGACAAAAAATTAATAGGTCACCCATGCCATCGTTAGAGACCTCGTTTCATTCATTTTCAGAAGAAACCAACATTAAATCATCTGGGGAAGACATAACACATTAAGACTCAGTAACGCCACTGGAGATGTGAGATGCCCCGTACAAAGCTGGGAGCAGCTGAGCATGGTGACATCTTGCCAGCTCCACTGGCTACAAACTACCTCTGCTAGAGCTGATGTTGTGGAAAAGTTTCAGTATATGAAGTTTTCCGATTCAGCCTCTTTCCATGGATTTTACCATGAGAACGAGCGATCTGTGACAATATATTTTCCCAGTAGATGTATATATGTATTCATTGGTATTTATAACCATGTGTAAACCTAAACTATATATATTTAGACTTATAGACTTGACACTCTCTCTGTATGTTAAGGACGCTCAACCACAGTATTTATCATGTGTCCAGCAACGCACCTTGTTCAAGAATTACCACAGATTTCCACACCCCCCCAAAAAAGTATGTTCATATCAGCTATAGTAAAGGCAAGAAAAAACAGGAATGCTTTTCACCTTGATGAATGCAATTTAAAATATATTTAGTTCAAAAATGGCTTAGTAAAATTTAAAAGCTTTGGAAAGGGAAAGAACAAAAGGATAATCTGAAAGCTGCCATTAGCCAATTTCACTTGGAAGACAGGAATTTTTTAAATCCATTTGAATTATTCCAAGTCATTCTATTTGCAGTAAATATCATAGTAGTTGCTGTCAAGGGTGTTTGCAATTCATGCACCTAATGATGAGGAGCTACTGATAACATAGTTTCAAATCTTTTGAAAGTTCCCTACGTGTTTGTATAGGTTTTGTGCAATGGTCTTTCTGATAAAATGCAACATAGCTATTGCTATTTTTTCCCCAAACACAGGGACAGAAGTGATCCATCACACCTAAATGTTTCTGAGCTGGGCTGCGTAAATTATTTTACTGTTTCTTTTCACTTCCTATTACTCTTTCACTGGCTTTACTTTACTTCTGTTGCCATCAGTTACCTTCCGAAGACACAGTCCTGAGCAGAATACATCTTCAATGAGCTGCACTGATCTTGTCATGAGAAAAGGACACAGTTGAGAATCAATGTAGCACAGTTTGTTACCAACAAAATTATTTCTGCAATAGGTTGATCTGGTACATGAAAAATTACAGAGGCAGATGCAATCACTAACCCAGTGGAAATATGAGGATAAAATCAAAGATGCAAATCCTCCTTCATTACTGATTTTCTCTTTTTTTCCTCAGCCAGAAACACAGTAATTATCTATCACACCTATTTCTGAGGTTATCTCTGGTGGTCAAATGGACGGCAACTACAGTACTCTGAATAAACTGAATTACCCTAGAGAAAGTAATTTTTTATAGTTATTATATGTAATTGTATGGTATCAGATTATGGGATGAAAAAAATGTTAACACTCCACTGCATTGCATTCTATCCCCACCAGCCAGAAAATAGCTTACATAAAGTTTAACCAGATGTGCTAGAGCAAGTGTACTTCAGTTTGTCACCTGCTGTGCTGCCCTGGTAGAACAGGATGCGACAATGGAGGGATGTGTATAATATAAAGTGTTCAAATTTGAGAAGTAGTTTCCTTCCCGGGGGTAGAAGTAGGTCAGGGACTCATTAGAAGTCATTACTCTTAATTACACACAAAGGATACTATAGAAGAAAATAATAATAGTAATAATAGTAATAATAATAATGTGATACCACAATCTCAAATCCCATAATAGATGCAGCATCTACGAAACAAATGCACCACTCCGGTATGGGTCTCTGTGTTGTGTGATGCACTTCAGGGCAAAAACATTAAAAGGATATTTATGCATTACGAACATTTTTACAGCTGAAGCACATCTTGTCACACTGTGCGTTGCTGCGTAACTCCAGGAGGATGAGAATCCATCTAAGGACAGCTTGAACTGTCATCAATGTTCTGTGCAAGAGCGTTTATTGATAAATGTTTAACAATGGCATTTTCTCAGTAAGGGAGCTCTATTCTGGTATTTCCACATCATTTTAAATCCTAGGGTTTGCCTCTCTGAAAACCAGCTATGTTAAGCAGTTGCACATTAAATTATCCACCATCTGTAGGCAGCCTCTTTCTAAATATTTTAAATCCAGCTGAGGTCCAGGCACTGAATGATAAACTGCAGAAGCAGCAGATCAAATGAATAATATTCATACTGAGATCAAATCACAAGGAGCGGGGGTGGGGGGCACCTTGAGCCTGGGAATGGCTCTTAGCTCTTCCTTCAGTTTCTTATGTTCTCCAATCATCAGATCAAATGGGAAGCCAAGGATGGTCAGATAGCTTTAGGGACTTCTTAAACTATTAAAATTCCTTTTTGACTTGTTGGGGAAACCCACACTTAATTATGTGTATCAATATGTTAGACTTGTGTCAATCTCTGCTGAGCACAGTGTGAACTCTGATATTTCAAAGCTTTTTTAGCCCTACTTTCCTCATTAGAGCTTGTCATGTCAGTGTCTGGAACTGTAATCTCTTTTGATGAGTTTGAGAAAAATTTACCTAGTAGCTCATAAAATATTCCTCAGTCCAAATTGGGTTTCCTTTATATTCATTTACTAATTAGTATCATAGAGAGCCAGCACGCCACTTTAGAAACTCACCCATGGGGACATGCAGTTGTTCACAGAAATTTTTCTGATTACGGAGACCATCACTGTGGATGAAGAGGGTGCACTTAGCAGGATGCAAGATGGTTGCTCTGCTTAATGGACAATTCTGATCTTTGCATTCACTTTTTAATGCTGCAAGGCCACTGCAGCTTACAGTACAGGCTGAGCAGTAGTACTACCCTTTTGCTACCCACGCTGCCGGCTTAATGTCATGAGACAGAAGTAACTAAAAAATGTTATGGGAGGAAAAGCAAATTTTATATTGTTCACAGCTCTCTCCACAGTTGTGGACAATGTGGAGATATGTAAATGGGGCTCAGCTGGCCAGACACATTTGCCCAGTGCTTTAGCAGGTGCTTTCTCATACTGTAGCGTACACTGCCTACACTTCAGCTACGGCCCCAGAAAGCCCAACATTCCTGTAATCTGTCTGCTCCATGCTAATGACTTGGCTGCCTCACACCAGAGTGCATTAAGGGAATCCCTATGATTCACCATAGCAAGGGATTCGTTCTGCAGCATAGGCAGTTCAAGATTAAAAGCATCATTTTAAATCCACATATTACAGACTTGGAAGAATAGAAATTAAAAGTGTCCCTTTTTTGTGTTCAACAAACAATCAAACTTGGCAGTTAACAATTTTACCTTGAGTTTTTAACCTTAAAAGTTACAAGAAGAAAATACTAGCCAGTCCCAAGCCATTTCCAAGAAGTTAAATATTTCCCATATTACCACAGTGAGATGCTACATCCAGTTGTTATTGGTAGAAAAGATGAAGAAAAAAGCAAAACATTTCCAATCACAAGATTGGAACTTATCGATGAATTAAGCTCTGAGGCCCATGGGAGTAATATCCAAGCTTTCCTTTCTACTCAAAATGTACTTTATTTTAAAAATAGTATAGTAGCTGTGGAAAAAAGGCATCCTCCTCCACGTGGCTCCTGAACACCATATGGCAATGCCTCTTCTTTCCCATCATCACCAGATTTCCATTTCGATTTCTGACTTAAACACTATGGTTTATCACTACATCAATCTATGGATTATCTTACCAAAAGCATTATGGCAAGCAGAGAGATAAAATTCTAGGCAACTCAACTGAGAGCACAATGGTGTATACACAAAGTAGGACCACATTGCCACTGGTCTGAAGGCTTTCTGCAACAGCTCCTACAGAATTTTGGAAATTTGTGAAAACCTAAATATCTAAAATCTGTGAACTGGACAGGTACATTGCAACAGAAGAATTCACTGGGGGATGTGACAAACAAAATAAAACAAAACAAAAATACTGATTACATTAATTATGTGATCAAAGTGATTTCAAACAAAAGGAATAACCTAGTGTTCTGTTTCCTTGTGTCTAACAGCATCAGAGTCTGGAATCCTCAGTACAACCTGGCTGCCAGTGAGCTAATCTTACTTGGCCTTTTTGAAAATCCCAGCCTTGCAACATAAAAAAGCTGATGTAAGTGCATTATCCACTATTTGGGGATTGTTCACAAGAATAACGATCACAATCTCAGCCTAGAAAAAAGAGGTCGTGTAATATGGGCTCAAAAATACATTGTACAAAGTACAAAAGTACAGCTTGTCCCCTCCCTACACCAAAAAACCTATGCTGAAAACTGCATGTCCAAGCACATGCAGGAACTTAGTACCCACCATTTCCACCGAGTCATTTTGTAGCCAGTCTTTGGGGCCTTCACGAAGTACATGGTGCTTTGGAGACTGCTCCACAGCCAAAAAGTCAGAAAAGCACAAACAGTGCTCAGAGTCTTTCTAACTGGATAATAAGACCAAAGAACACTAAAAATCAGAGCTTAAGGGGAAAAAAAAAAATAGCACTTTAAATAGGTTCCATAGACTACCCATAATAATACATGGTACCAAACAGAAAGAAAAACAATTAGCTTTCACAAATCCCTGTATTTCATAAATTTTGTCATTCAGATGGGATAGGTACAGCATTACAAATCATACTCAACCCACACAAACAGGCCACAACACAAAGAGGTTGTGCCCATAGTCAGGCATATCAGAAGTACCCTCGAAGCCTAAACTCATCCATCACTTGTTTTGACCCTGCCAGCGGTCATAAGTAAAGTTTCAAAAAAGGAATAAGATTGCCCTGAAAATCAGGAACTACAAAAAAAAAAATCTATTTCTATATAAAAATATTTTATATATGTACATATAAAATACGTACACATATGCACACACATATTCCACGTGTTTGGGCCCTTTTTCTTTCCTTTCTGACAGAATGGTTAGTGGTTTATACTTCCCGACTGGGGAGGTTCCCCAAAATTTGTTTCTAAGCTGTTATTGGTACTGACTCAAATTAAACAAGAAGATGAGCTTCAAGAAAAGCACAGCTTGAAAGGAATAAGATCACTTGAAGAAACACAGAGATCTTGCTGAGGTTTCCTACCCATACAACAGTATATTCTTAGCTTCTCCATTTAAAGGAGAGAATTAGAATATTGGGGAAAGCTTTCTAAAAATAGTTCAATGCTATTTCTTATTGACCTGTTCCCTATTTCCTATATATATAGATAGGTACTTTTCCCTGACATTTTTCCTCTTTCTTTCTATAGCTCATACTTGCTTTCTTTCCTCAGACGTTTCAAAAACTTATAGCTCACTCCTACTATCTACTGGATGCTCTCTCTCTTTCCTCTGTGTAAACATCTCCTTCTGCACAGATACCCCTTTTCCTCCACACCTGGTTTCTCTACCTCTTCTCACTCCCTCCTCCCTTCTCAACCACATCGTGACTGAAATGAGAAGGAAGAGTAGACACTGATTAGTTTCTAAAGCGCTGATTTAAGATTCTCAGTTCCAGCCCTGCTTCTCCCCTTCAGCAGCCTATGGTTCAGAGATACTCAGTGTTTCCACTTGGCCCAGCAGAAAGGGCAAAGGGTAACTCCTTTTCTGTGAAATAAGCCTGGACAGGGTCACTCCTCACTCTCCTCTACTAAGTAGGAGTTCCTTCCCCATAATAGGCATTTTTGCTCTCTAACTGCATTGGGAACACATCCACAAAGTCAGCAAAAGCAATATTTGATGTAGGAAAAAAGCCTATATTGGATGGGCATTTCACATCATTTCTGCAAATTCTCCTTTTCCCTATTTTTATGCATTACAATTTAAGTATAAATCAGTTTACTGTTATCACCACCATACAGCCTTGTTTGAGTGCTAGCCTTAGCCTTCTTGGCTAGTGCGATGGAGATTTCCTCCCTAGCTGTGACTCTCCAATATCTCTAAGCTCAAATACAGATGATATACATGTCCTTTTGAAGGTTCTTAAAAGTCCTCCTCAGTTAGCTTGATCCTGTAAGCCTGGCCCCGCCATGAACACCCCACTTCAGCAGCTCGGCAGGATGCTGAAAGAAGAGGGTGTGAGGAGCTTTCAATAAGCTCAAAAAGCTCCATCACTCGTTTTTCTCCCCGTTTCAGCAATCCCAGTCACACCCCATATTTCTGACAGGATGTCAACAGTCAGAGGCAGAGCTTGCTGACAGCCACCTTCCACTGGCGTGAGAAGCGGCTCCCCTGCCCGCCCCCACGCCTGCAGTTATCAGCCCACCTTTGCCACACAGCACAGCCAGGGAGTGCTTCAGCAGGCAGCCAAGGGAACCTCGGCCCTGGGGCTCCATACAAACCTTTGCTTTCACCTAAAAGAGGGTGAAAATGCTCATGTCAGCCCATGACATATTTCACAGAATTCAGTGTCTTTTTTGGGGTAAAACGAGAAACCAATTGGTCCTGTTCTGACCAAATATTGGGAACCTTTACACGCTTCAACTGTTGAAGATTTTTCCTTTGACTGATGCAAAACACCTGTTTTTACAAACCCAGCTTTAGTACGGATCTCTTTAAGAGAACCCCATGTTTACCAGACAGTGTTTCAGTCTGCGGCTACTGTATGCAGCACACTGGTGTACTGATGAGTAGTCTTTGGAAATCTGCTTTTGTATATTGTGCACAAATGATTTGTATTAGGAACTAGAGTACCGCTGTACCACTTCTGAATACTATAGCAGCTTTTGATGAGTGAACATCTTTTATTTTGAAATTGTCCTCCCTCAGTCTGTTGCTGCATATGTTAAAAGACCCCATCAAAAGCAAAATTACACTAAACTAGATTTAAAAGTGTCAACTGCATTGAATAAACATTGGAGACATCAAAAGCCTGAGTTGATGCTCCTGATGACAAGTGGTGTGGGAATGCCAGCCTGTGCTGAGCCTGATACAATTCCATTTCTATCTACTTATTGAAATCGCTTCACAAATATATTTCTGCATATCAGTGTCACCTATCCACTTCCAGGCACTGGAAGAGTTGGTTTAACATTGGCAACTGAAAGAAATCAACATATTTTTCCATGGAATATCAATGTCATCTACATCTCTTTCAAAAAAAAACCAAAAAAAAACCAGCCCAACCCACACAACTTTGAAGCATTTGTTTTTGATGTCTTTAGTCTGTCTTCTCTTTCACAGTTTGTAGATCTTACTTTTTAATCATAAAGGCAACAAAGCAAATTGGAACAGAATCTGCAGGCTCTGTCTGGCACATGGGCTGCCTATGTAACATATGGTGAAGTTAAGGACCTTGGAATGGGAATCACGTGATACCTCCTGAGCTAGCCAGTCGAAATACCAACCAAGAGATGTGTCCAAGATCTTTTGCTTCTGGTGTAGGTGGAACCAAGACAGCAGTTAATCACCCAAAGTCATCTTCCACACATAAGACTGGTTCACACTTCTAAAAACAAGTCTGGAGAAGAGAACAATGTTGCCATCTCTATTTTTTTAAAGAAAAGCTAGTTGCCACAGAGCCCACATTTATTTGCTTGCACCTTCAATCTTAGTTGGGAGCCCTTCTTTTGTGTAGGGCTGATGATCTCCCTCAAGTCACTTTCCTCTAGATTAGAAACCAATACAGAAAGTGTTACAACAAAAGCCAAAGCGTGAAACATGGCTCTTATGTCACCTTTAGCATGCATACAACCTGAACCAGATCTCCCAAGGGATTACTCTAACACCGGCCAAACTCAGATGAGGAGGACCCTCTCACCCTCTTGTGGCAGCAGGACCCTGCATGGATGAGTTGCATAAAGCTGGAGAACAAACAAGCGCAGCAGATATAATTGTGTAGCTCTGCAATATATTTCAGCTGGGGCAGGTCCCAGAATCTGGCCTTCACTTCTTGAGGTGTGTTTGACACTGAATAAATTATTATTTGCCATAACTAACTGCCAAGGTGGCAGTCCTTGTGGGGAAATGCAGCCACAGAACTGTAAACGTTAAGAGAACTTTAGTGGCCAAACTTAGACACCAGAAGTTTCACAGATTCAAGAACATCTTCACAGATTACAGACTGAGAGGATGTCTGAGTGCCACTTTAGGCACATAAAAGGGTTGAGCCAGGTCTCATTTATTTTATCTGGGCTAGGTAGTCCAAATATAACTCTTCAGATTTATAAAAATAATTAAGAGTTCCAGTTGAATTATGCAGTTTCCAAACAAATCTGCAAATCTTCCATGTCAGATTTCTAAAGAATTGTGATTTCACTCCCTATTAGGATAAGAGAAAATTCTGCCTGACAGAATTCCCCATATAATTGAATAAAGTTATTTTCTATACGTTTGTACATCAGTCTTATGTATTATTTCTGAGCATTTTTCCCTGCACATTTTATAATACATATCCTTTCTACTCAGTTTGGCTGAGCCAGCAATTAACAATATTTTACTCGAGAGAAAAAGATTTTGGCTTTATATACACAGATGTCGCAACAGTCAGACTCTAACAAAAAGAGTGAATGGTTTCAAATACATTTCTCCATGTACAGAGGAGAGGTTTTTTTACAGAATATGTAAGAATAAAGACAGAGCTACCACCAATGCTTTTGCTGGTGGCCAATAGCCCCGGAGTCCCTCTACCACCCAGGGTGTCAAAGCGAAGGGCACCTTCAGCGGCCAGCTCACTCTGCACTGCCTGATGGACACAAGCCTCGGGGCTGGAGTCTCTGGAGCCTGCTCTGTCCTGCTGTCGACTGCAGCGCAAAACCTGTTTTTCAGATGGGCAGTTGCCTGCAGAAACTCAGGCCCTCTCCTTGGGTGCTTCACCTCGTTAGCCAACACAGAGGGAACCACAGGTGAGAACAGACGATAGCTTCTCCCCCCAGCGCAGCCTTGCGGGAGGCAGAGCCCAGCTGTAGTGCCACAGCCGGCAGGAACGGAACGGCTCACCCCAATATAACAGAGGCAGAGGCTTTGCATTTTTCTCAGTACCCCAAGAATGAAACCCCTCTCTGAAGTTCTGCAACTCAGGTGGGGTGCTAGTGCTGCTGCCCCTCCATTCAGTCCTGTGGGATCACAGCCAGGGGCTGCACACAGGGTGAGCGAAGCACGGCCCCGCGCTACGCCGTGCCGGAACTCATGGAGCATCTCGCAACTGCGTCAAAAGAAAGAAGCCAGCGTTTCTGGGACACTTCATTTACTTTCCTTCTAGTCAGGGACACGTCAGTGAGAACAAGACACTAAGTGCACAGGTAGTACCACTGCTTTAAGGCCTATATATTAAGTTATAGGGGCACAAAAAGGCTCAGCAAATACTGGCAGCTGGCTAGCAGGAGATCATTTAAATCTTTGCACAAGCGCTAGGCCAGCCACATTATACCATCACTTTTTCCATGTGGCGCTTTTTCTTTTCCCCTTCCCACAATAGGACTGGTCACTTCAAACCACAAACTACTGATATTATTAGTGGTATTTTCTCAACTTTTCCTAAAAACAAAGAAACAAACAGAAAAACCCCCTTCAGACCTCTGTTTCACAGTTCAGATGCGTAGATGTCACACAATGCAGAAATTGCTACCAAGAAGCCTTTCTGCATGGAAATCACTGTGTTGTCTCCATGCTATCATTTCACCATAGTCTTTGGAAATCTCAGCTCTACAGAAAAAACTTCTAGAAAGATAATTAACAATCAGGTGCTCATGTGATGTGAGCATCAGCCTCTGTTTACCATAACTCTTGAAGCTATAGAACAAAACTAATGCATATTTCCTTTGTTCCCTGAGTTGACTACTCAGAAGATACAAGGCTCAAGTCCCAGACTCCGTAAGTTCACTATCCAAGTGCTTATTAAGGTCAAGGAAGCTTTTCACAGACATGGAATTTTACCTGAAAGCAGCAGATGAAGAATCAGAATCAAACAGACGATCAGAAGTGTGATCTTCTCACACACATCTTTTTAAAAGCTTCTATATAAACGCCTACACATTCTCAAGAAATAAGAAGCACTTGAGATTCTTCTCACACTGCATCAGTTTCCACATCTTATCTCACTGCAGCTCAAACCTGCTGCAGAAATGAAATCTAAGAAAGAAAAATTAACCTCCTCAAACCTACCAGCTAATAATAAATTCCTGATGTATAGTCAGAACAGGTTAATTTGTCTTATCTATTTAGAATGCAAAAAGCAGCAAGTTAAATACTGAACTCTCAGAATGTGAAAAATATATTATCCTTTTTATTGACTGTAAACATTCAATCTAAAGAACAGTTGGAAGGTAGAGTCTGTAATACCTGCTTTGATTAGTCAACAGATGCTCTACAGAGTCAAAACTTACTTATTCCCTGAGTTTTTACTTTTAATGTTAACTCAAACAATAACAAAATAGAAACCTTAGCTTTTTTTTCCCCCCCCCCCCAAGAGCAGGAGCAGCAGCTCTCTAAAAACTATCCCTGCTTTAATACTTGATTATATCTGCTTCAGGGAAAGTTTCCTATATCTCAGATAATTTCCACCTGCTTGTATGAGTCACCTGTTAGTACAGCTGCTTCTTAATGGTAGTGCCTTGCAGCTGAGATAAGAGTGAATTCAACAACTAAAGATCAAGAAATGATTTGATAGTCCAATACATTAGTTTCCTCCACTGACAGAAAACTTACTTCCTTATATAAATAAAAACATTACATGATCCAGTAGCTAAAATGGGGAAAGTAAAAAATTAAGACTAGAAATAAGATGAAGATATTTACTGCTGAAAGTAACAAATAGCTGGAAAACTGTGCTGGACTCTACTTCTTGGTATCTAGTGTAAGATAGTGGAGTACAGAGCCTGGACTTCAGATCAGCAGACTTCAACTTATTCAGGAAACTGCTGGGTGTGATCCTAGGCCAGCTCTGAAAAGTAAAGGAGTTCAGGGGAGTTCAGGGAAGCCGCAGGGTCTTTCAGACAGCATCCTACAAGTGCAAGAGCAGTCCTTCCCAATATTCAGGAAGACCAGCAAACTTATCAGAAAATCTGCATGACTGAGCAGGGAACTTACGGTGTAGAGACATGAAAAGACAATATACAGGAGGAGGATGCAGGGACCACGTACAGGAATTTAAAAACATTGCTTGGGCAGGCAGGAACATGTCAGAAAAGCCAAAGCTCACCTAGAGTAGAAGGGACATCAAAAGCAGCGAATAGAGCTTCTACCAATACATTCATAGCAAAATGCTGAAGAAGGACAATGTGGGCTCATTGCTGAATGGGGTGAGTGATTTAGTAACAGCAGACACAGATAAAGTAGAGATACTCAATGCCACCTTTTCTCCAGTCTTCACCAACAAGGTTTCTCGGCCTCTCTGCTTAGTGAAAGGGTTCACAGAGGAAGACAACTTGCAGAGGATGAGAATCAAGGCAGGGATTACTTGAGATAAATCTGCCTGTGCGTGCCAATGGACCCTGTTTGGTTGTAGCCAAAGTTTCTGAGAGAACTGGCCAATATCCTTGCAAGATCACCCTCTATCACCTTTGAAAGGTCACGGAGACTGGGAGAGGTGCCCCGTGACAGAGAAAGCAAATATTGCACCCCAGCTTCAAAAAAGGTGAAGAGGGGAACTAGATCCAGATCTGCCTCACCTCAGTCCCTGGAAAAATCATGGAGCAAGTCTTCTTGGAGTACATCTCTGGACACATGAAGAAGATGACTGGAATCAGTCAGCATGGATTTACCAAGGGCAAATCATGCCTGACCACCCTGATTACTCTCTACAACATAGTGACTGGGTCTGTGGTCAAGGAGAGAACCAGGGATGCCATTTACCTTGACTTTAGCTTTCAACGCTGTCTCCCACGGTATTCTTGTATCCAACTTACAACTTTACAATCTGGTAGTGAACAACTGGACAGGTAAAAATCCAGTTGGACAATCAAGCAAGGGTCACGATTAAGGGGCCATACCCCATCTGGAAGCTAGTAACAAGTTGACCACCACAGGGGTCTATCCTGGGACCCATCCCCTTTAACATTTTTACCGGTGACCTACAGGTCCTTGAGACAGTGGAGCGCGCTCTCATCACATTTGCAGATTACACCAAACTGAAGGAAACAGTGGATATGCTGCAGGGCAGGACTGTCACATAAGGGGACCTAGACAGACTTGAGGAACAGGCCAACAGGATCCTCATGAAATTCAACAAGGACAAACGCAAATTCCTGCATCTAGGAAGGAAGAGCTTCTTGCAACAATACAGGCTGGGGACTGATGAATGGGAAGCAGCTCTGTGGAAAAGGCCCTGGGGCTCTGGAAGACCTCAGCATGAGACAGCAGTACTCTGGTAGCAAAGAGGTCCAGCACCATCCTGGTCTGTAGTAACAAGAGCAGTACATCAAGGGAAGGGATTATCACCCTCCACTCATCACTTGTTAGACCACATTTGGAATACTGTGCAAAGTTTTGGGTCCTCCAGTACAAGACAGATACAGATAAACGAGACCAAGTTCAGCAAAGGTCCACCATGATGGTCGGGACCTGAAGCTCTTGCTCTGTGAGGAGAGGTTGAGGGAGCTGAGATTGTTCATCTTGGAGCAAAGTCGGCTTGAGAGGAACAGAAAAACAGCCCTCCAGCATCAGAAGGTGCAGCCAGACTCCACAGCCATACATGGTGGCAGCGTGAAAGACAACAGGCAAAAGTTGAAACAAGAAAGGTTCAGACTGATATGAGGAGAAACTTTTTCACCATAAGGACAGTCAGCCAGTGCAACAGGCTGCCCAGAGAGTCTCTTTCCATCCTTGGGGATTTTCAAGATCCAACTGGATAAAGACCTGAGCAACTGGTCTGATCTCATAGCCGACCTTGCTTTGAGCAGGAGGCTGATTCATCACGCCTTACTGGTGACAGGACTGAGCTTAACTTTGAGATAAGTTGTCCTCTGTCCTCTCTGCAGTTCATGAAGAGAGACAGGAACCTCTACTTGGTAATTCACATCTAAATGGACTGATAAACCTCTACTGGAGACCTATTTGTCTCCAGTGACTGCAGAGAGAGTTTAGATTAAGGTCACAGCCTCAATAATATTCAGATATCTTTCTGTGTACCAAAGAACTTGCAAATATTTGTCTCAATTCTTATTTAAATTTAGAATTTAAATGGAAGTGGGTATTATCTGACCTGATTTCAGTCCTCCTCTATGTCCTGACAGAGAAAAGTAAATACAACATGGTTGTTGCAAACATGCAAGATCCTAAATCTGTACAGATTTTGTTGCTACCTTAGGAATTGCAGCTGCATAGTCAGGTATTGGGGGTACTTTCTCTAAGACTTCCATGGGGAAAAGAAGGTATATTAAATTTCATTCAGTAAATCATGAAAATGATAAAGGAGATTTACAAAATATTGCTGAACCTTAAAAAGCAAACAGACATGAAAGATTTCATAGTAAATACAGAGACTTCCAACTGTATGGGCAAGAATTGCGTGCTGCGACAGCACAAAAAGGGGAATTTGCATTGAACCAAGAAATAAACTCCCACAATTTCTTAAAATATGCATATATGCACATGCACAGAGTGTAGGAATAGAATGCAGCAAGAACTGAGGTCCAGTTCTTGTCGTTAAGGGAATCTACTCCACTCTGCAGCAGCCCCAGTGGTACCCCTCTCTAGCGAAATGCCAAGGAAATTCTTGGCTCCTCAAGCATCCTAATTTTGACCCCATAATATGGGCAGCAAATAAAGTAAAGCACGTGTGCACCTCTCCCTGCTAAGGTCCAGTTTCCAGAGATACGTGGCATTCTCAGATGAGGGGCGCCACTACTAAAGGCCACTAGGAAAGTGAAAGATGTCTTCTAAGTTTTCCTTCTCTTTTTCATATACAGAAGCAGAACCTTACTGAGAATGACAGTCTTCACCATCTAGAAAACTCAAGTTATTTTAGCAACATGCTGTTTATGTATTTGTAAAAAAAAAAAAAAGGAAAAAGATTTTGAAGCACACATCAGTTCCATCAACCAGCTAAAAAGGTCAATTTCACATCAGCAGAGATGAAAAACCTTAGCTGTATTTCTGCCCTTTCCACATCTTTTTGAAGATGTTCTTTGTAAAAAATGTCCATCTCATCTAATCAATTTCTTTTTGTTAAATACCGCTACATTAAAGAGCTCTTGGAATATTTTATTAATTTTTATGAGCATTTACCTCTTCCTCCAGAATACATAGTTTCAGATTTATTTTACTTTCCAGCCTCAGCCTTTACAACTACTGTTCCAGCACAAATGCCACTTCGGTTCTAGCCTCCCCAACACAATAAGCCTTTGCTTGTGCTGTGTGTCCCAGACCACAATAAAAGCTCTGTGGCTAAGTCACTGTGAAGATAAATAAGGGGTCTGGTTGCTAAATCTTTCTGAAGGTAAGAAAGAACATTTACTTCTTATCACGCTTACTATCTATAAAACAAGAATAATTTGTCATTAAGATATAATGCTCCTTTTGCCTATTATCCATCTTTCAAGAATGATAGAACTCCACATTACCAAAATGGTCTTAATTCTGTTCCAGGTAAAAACATTTTGAAAGAAATCCTTCAAGAAATTGTCAGGCTTTGTAATTAGAAATCAAATTTCTGTAATTTTTTTAATGAAGCAACGTATTAAGTATGCTACAAATAAATCAAATAAATTACCATTTTTAATTAGGCATAACAAACAATTAAACAGATGACATTTAAAATTAATTTTCTTTACTGGAGGGAACATGATTTAAATCAGTGCTAAGCCCAGCAGTCTCCTTGCGGATATTCCTTCAAATGCAGTGACATTCAAAACCATCATAACATTTTCAGAGACAAGTCTATTTCCATTTTTCAGTATTTGAGGTTTCATTTTTAAGACAGGTTTTTTTCAATTACCAAACTTCCCTAGAAATGCTTCATGTCTTAAAGTTTCTGCTCAGCTCCGTAGTATGTAATTGCTGAACAGCTGCACAGTCATACCAACCACTGATAAAAAGGCATTACAAACTTCTAAGCAAATCGTATTTATAATGCATAATATTCAAGGCCAACGAAAATCAGTAGTACTTCAAGGCAAACTTCTGAAAATAGGGCAAGAGCATCTTGGGAAAGATGATGGTAAATACTATGCAGCAATGAAAAGATGCAGCTGTCTAAAACATAACTCCCGTACAGCACACTGAAAAGAGAATTACCTTACTTTTGACTGCACTTTGTCTCCCAAATTAAAGGATTATCTGCAGGTAACTGCTTCAAGAACTGAAGTAAAAACTCTTAGGAGTCCAGTCCAGCAAAAAGTAGATACCCTTAGGAAGTACTGGATTCTGAACACATGGGTTGTCTCCCTGACTTCATATAGTTAAATACCTCAAAGAGTTGCCTCTGTGAGATCTTTCAGGCGATCCAGAAGCCACAAAGGAGATGCTCTATTTCCTGCTTTGAAAGCTTTTCCTTAATTCTTCATTTGTAATGGTGTAAGCGAAGAGTGAGTCTGTTGAAATCAGTGGAGCAGGGCACTGTAGATCCAGCCAGAAAGGAAAACTAGCAGGTGCACATTTCACTTGCAAGCTTTACTTAGTAATTGTCATCACATGCATACACATTTTCTGCAAAGCATCAAATGCTAAAAACAAAGCAAAGACATTTCATGTTCACTAAAAGGTGACAGACGAGTTTTTAGAGACTGCAAAATACAATAGAACATTTCACCGAGAAGATCATTTTCAAGAAAAATAGGAAGCTCAAAATAAGAACATGAATTTAATTTTTGTTCTGCTGCCTGAGAGGACTAAATGTAGAATGGTATCTTCCTGCTTGGACTGGATGTGTGATTCCCATCAGCAGAAATGAGTGCTATGTATGTGCATAGAGGGTTGAACAATTCTGGGTCTGTATATGCAATCTGGAGTGTGAGAAGGTAGCAGCAGATTTGCGCTAAATGAAAGAAGTGGGAAGCTGAAGTGGCCATTTTTGTAGCGAGCACATCGCTAGAGATCTTACATTGAAGAGGCAGTTGGAGAAACCTGTTTGTGACATATGTTACATCAGTCAGTTTAAGACTATAGCTAGTCTGTTTTATGTATAGACCTATATATATAAAAAAAAATATCCAAAAAATCACACAAAAAAGAATGAACTTTTAAAACATTAGAATTATGACATAAATAATCTTTGTGCTTGTGGTAAAGCGTCGGGGGAACACTTCTGCAGACAAGGCCCTGCAAGGAAAATGCTTCCAGGGAATGCCTCCCTAGACAAATCTCCTGCTAAGCAGAATGCCTCTGGCAAAATGCTCTTGGTAAAATGCTTCTGAAAGATGATGACTCTCTTGACAAAACCTGTGCTCTCTCTCTGTGAGTGCCCAAAGCCAGGCTTTCATCGCTGCGAGGAGCAGCCCATCAGTGGGATGAGGCCTGCTTCTCACTGTCTCTAACCAATAAAAATAAAAACTGGAACCAATTGCTGTCTGTATCCCAATGATTATAAAGCCAAAGATTTCTATAATCACAGTTATTACAAATATTTGTTCTTTGATTAGGTAATAGTGACAAATAACTGTCAGAAGTAAGGGATTCATGTGTGATAGAGTTACTGAGAAAAAAATCATACTGTGGTTATGCAAATCAGTCTTCATCAGCCAATCTGACTGCAAGGATTTGCATATGTGATTACAAATGTGCAGTAATACATATGTAACTTCGGGCTCTGCCTGCCTGAGAGACTGCTTCCCCTGTGGAGTACTTAGTTATCTGAAAAATCCTGAAGTTACACTGGTACTGAAATTTTGTCTTGTTTTTCACATTCCTCGTGTTATCTGGTATGAGTATATCTGTTAAGATATTCTTGTGCCAAAGAAATTAAATTATACACTCACAACAAACAAGATTACTGTAGCTTCCCTCTTCCTCACTAATGTATTTATTTTCTCACTGTCCTCTTGCTGCAACTACGTCCCTTGAGGGAAGTTTTTCCGGTCCCTATGGATACTACATAAGAGTGCAAAAGCAAAAAGGAAGAAGTCACCATATTTACTATGCCATAGAATAAGGAGATCAGAGCACACAGATGAACATGCTGTACAGATAGTCAGAAAAAATCATGGTTTAAGTAGATCAATCACATTTCAGGCATATTGCTATAGCTCAAAAAAGGTAGCCATGGTTTTTGCATAAAACCCTTCAGGATAGAAAACAAATAGCAATCTTCAAGCTATAGCATCAAGTTGTCCTATTTTGGATTGCTTACTTCTTCAGGTCACTGTGGTATAAAGAGCCTTACAACAACATTAATGCTAGCTTTTTGGCACTGCAGAAAAAGGGGAGGTGGAGGAAGGAGTGTAGATTTACAAATGATTAAGCATTTTCAGGACGGTTCTACCTAAAGAGATACTATATCAGTTTACTGCTCAACCTGAATGTATTTGATACACTTAGTTTTCTGCATGTAAGTTTGAAAATCTTGATATAGGCTGATAGCCTGGAATATCTTGTCACATCACAGTTTAGACTGTAGGCCAGATCCTGTTCTCCTAAGTCTTGTTTCAGCCAGAATGCAAGCATATGAATTCCCCTTACACCTCCAACAGCAATCCCGCCTGCCGACCCGTGTGCATAACCTTTAAAGACATTTCTGCTTGGCCTAAAAGTTCCTCTGGTGTCTAAAGTATGTTTCCCATAAGACCATATCTATGATGAAATACATTGTTCATATTTCTAATGACTTTGGGGAAACTGCTTTTATTCTCATAATGCAAAGAACTTTGATTTGTAGCATCAGAACTTACAGCAGTCGTATTTCCTAGTATAACTACAAAGTATGTTGTTCTTACATTGGCCATTTAGATTAGCGAACCAATTCTCATTTCTTATTTGCTTTTCTGTATATATTGTATCGTTATTTCTGTTTTCAGTGCACAGATGCAAGGAAGAAATTACAAGCACAGAATTCTTTGCAAATAGAAATACCATTGATGACATTTAAAGATAATTACAAAATGCCTAAGAAAAGCTCTTTACAATACTAAAGACAAAGAATACAACATTTTCAGGCACATGCTTATTCAAATAGTTTACAACTAGCTGCTGTCAGATCTGAGTGGGAAAAGGTTTCTCTATCCCAACAATAATTTCAAAATTTCAAAATATTCTGTGTTCGATATGATGGTGGAAACAAGACCTGCTCAACTTTTCCACACACACAAAAAAATTTAAAAAAATCAATGGTTTATCATATAAGGTTTTCTAAGAGGTGGAAAGCCAAAGTTTAAATGTCTAACTAGGAACTGAAAAGTGATACACTAATATTACAGGTAGGATTGAGGGTTATTTGGAAGTTCTATATGTTTGTAAGTACAAAAACTCCTTCCGGGATCTGGAAAACTTTCCATGATCAGAGTTTTAGTAAAATTATACACTGCCATTAAAAAGTCTGCTTCAATAAGTCATCATTTTCAAACAAAAAAAGCCAATGTTCATCACAAAATTCCAGACAAGCAGTAGTTGCTAGTATCCACATGTTTATATAGTACTCATTTTGTTTTTATGGAGTTTTTTTTATTATTATTCTGTAGCAAGTGAGTCATTTGTCAATCAAAATAAAATTACAGTCAATTTCAGTCTATGGTGCTCACTCAAACCAGCTATCTAATTAGACATAGTCAACGTTATGACTCATAAACTAATGAGATCTCCCCTTTTGATTCTTTCAGAAAGGAATAGGATTTAACTCACTTGAGCAACCGTTTTCCCACTTTGAACATTAGACCATAGTAATCATGAGATCAAAAGCAGTTTATTAAAAGGGGGTATTCCATATGTATTGTATAAACTTACTGCATAATATCCTATTAGGAAATTGTGCGTTCTTATGTAATACTGGAAAAACATTCCAAAAATCACTTATGGGATGGCTCTTTCACTCATTTATTACATGTAAAAGAAATAAAAACGGCAGTTGTAGCCATGACAAAGGCTGAACGGCAGACACAGCAAAGCTCTTTCTCACAAGACAGGGCTCAAAAAGTTGCAATTGGCATGCCTACATACCAAAAAAACAGTGGGGATAATATCAGCATGCATTCATTGCTTGACATCAC
The DNA here is from genome assembly GCA_013397275.1 of Burhinus bistriatus. Taxonomy (NCBI): domain Eukaryota; kingdom Metazoa; phylum Chordata; class Aves; order Charadriiformes; family Burhinidae; genus Burhinus; species Burhinus bistriatus. The sequence continues at coordinate 433,381 of VYXH01009137.1, read as the reverse complement.
CAGGTACTGCATATAGATTTTAATTCATTTTTCCTGTCATTAAAAAGTGTCAGAAATGCCTGAGGGTTTCTATGTTGCTTTGCTTTTTAGAGAAAAGCTTTAAGCTTTTTAAATTAAGTACCCAGAATGTTAATGCATAGTTAATATTCTGAATCTACTTCTTTACACTGATTAATTTTAGTCTGCTCTTTTTTTGTTACAGAACGTAAGCCCACCCCCAGAATGACTAATTTAGGCACTGGTGTATATATATTTCTGGTACCTGCTGAACTTTAGTATAATCACTGTGACTAGGTTTAAACACATCTTGTACACTGAGGCGAGTGCCCTCACCATCCAGCAGCAGGGCACCGCCAGGGAAGAGATGTGGTGTCAGATTCCCTGCCTTTCTGGTAGGCTGCAACCCAGGAAGGTAGCTCTTGCTCCTGGAAACCTATACTCATTTTGCATGACATTACTGTTGGGGAAAAACTCCATAAAAACAAGGGCATTGTCATCTAACTCATCTTAATTACAACCAGGTTGCCTTTGCGGGGGTTCCTTTTGTCCCATCAAACTGGCACGCCTCATTGCACAGGCAAAGGGCCACAGCCCGATGAGTTGTAACAGCTTTGCCCCATGCCAGGGGTTTGGCCACCCCTGAAGATGGATGAAATGGGTGGACAGGTCCTGGCCAGGCTAAGGAAGACTGACGGTGTCCCTTTTCTCTTCCTTGCAATCCCATCAGGTGCCATCCCCAGGAAAGAGGTTTTTTTCACCTTGTTGTTATTTAGAGGGTGCCACCACAAAGTTACAGAATCACAGAATTAGCTAATTGTAACTTCATCCATTACTGATTTTGACAGCTTTTCTAGCTCAGAAAGCAGCCTAAACCTGAACAGTCATGAAGCTGAGGAACCTCTCTCTCTCGTAAATAATGTTTCTGAGTGCTTATGGGCAACATAAGCACTCAAAGCATGTGTAGACATGGCACTTAGGGACATGGTTTAGTGGTGGACTCGGTAGTGTTAGGTGTACGGTTGGACTCAATGATCTTCAGGGTCTTTTCCAACCTAAATGATTCTATGATTCTATGACATACTTCAGATGCCATAGGAACTTTTAGACAAGCAGGGATGTATTTAAAGGATTATGCATGGAGGTCGGAGGGCTGGATTGCTGTTGGAGGCATAAGGGGAATTCCTACGCTTCCATTCTGGCTGAAACAAGACTTAGGAGAACAGGATCTGGCCTACAGTCTAAACTGTGATGTGACAAGATATTCCAGGCTATCAGCCTATATCAAGATTTTCAAACTTACATGTAGAAAATTAGATGTATCAAATATATTCTTTTTAGCAACTAACAACAGCTGGATTATCACAGATAATCTGTACCCAAAGCTACTGTGAATAAAATAATCCTAACCCTTCCAACAGTCTCAGTGATTAGAATTTCAGAAAGTGTTATTCCACTGCCTACAACTCCTGTTTTAGTTTTATTTTTCAAATAAAATGTTGATCTTTAAGTTGCCACACAGACTGCAAACCAAGCCAGATTTTAAAGCACTAGATTCAGTATTTTTATTGGAAGGCAAATGCTTCACAAATTAAAGAAAAATTTCAGAGGAACACACTTTTAAGCTATCTCCTAATTTGTGACAGTCTCAGAGACTGAGATTTCCTACTCATTCACTGTAATTTTCTGTAGTTTAGGTCACTCTTGATGAAGGTTGTACATTGTGATGGACTGTTGCAATAGCCCTAGTCTGTAATGGCCTTTTGTGGACCCACTTAAACTAAGCATCTTTGTAGTGGAGGGAACAAGAATCAATACTGATTGAGTGATAGATCAATTGACCTTTCCAATTTTCTCATTCTACATTAGCAAATACTCGTAATTTAAAAACAACTAAGCTGATTCATCCAGGTTTGTCTAGTTTTCCAGTGGAGTGAAACAAACTGGGGTATTACACAAATTGATTTGTTGTAACCTCTGCAAGATACATGGAGAATTCAATCAAGCAGCCACTTAGAGTCCTCTCTGTTCTCCATCTGCCACCTGTATTTAGTGCTCCTGCCCTTCCTGGCTCGCTGCACTATGGGTTGAACATGAAAGGAGAAAAACAGCGGCATTCCTGGAAGAGGTTTCCCAGCATTTGGGGATTCCTCTTCAGAGTATTTGCAAACAGTGTTCATGCTTCCCTCATTAGTTTTCTGCTGTAGGAGTAGAGCTGGTCCTAGTGTGGAAAATTTATGAATGCTATTACATAGAATTAAAACTATGTGCAGCCTGGCTGGGGGTGATTACATTGGGTTTGAGTGGCAAGGTTGTGGCAGTGGGGTGACTACAGGAGTGGCTTCTGTAAGAAGCTGCTAGAGGCTTTCCCCATGTCTGATGGAGTCAATTCCAGCCGGCTCCGAGACAGATATCAACCTGCAGCCCATGGACGACCCCACATCGGAGCAGGTGGATGTCCGAAGGAGGCTGCGACCCCATGGACAGCCCATGCTGGAGGAGGCTCCTGACAGGACATGTGGAGAGGGGAGCCCACGCTGGAGCAGGTTTGCTGCAGGACTTGTGGCCCCGCGGGGAATCCACACTGGAGCAGCCTGTTCCTGAAGGACTGCATCCCATGGAAAGGACCCATGCTGAAGCAGTTCATGAAGACTGCAGCCTGCGGGAAGGGCTCACATTGGAGAAGTCTGTGGATGACTATTTCCCATGGGAGGGACCCCGTGCTGGAGCAGGGGAAGAGTATGATGAGTTCTCCTGCTGAGGAGGATGGAGAGGCCGCGACAAAGTGTGATGAACTAACTGCAACCCCCATTCCCTGTCCCCCTGTGCCACTTGGGGGGAGGAGGTAGAGAAAATCAGGAGTGAAGTTGAGCCCGGGAAGAAGGGAGGGGTGTGGGGGAAGGTGTTTTTTAAGATTTGGTTTTGATTTCTCATTATCCTACTCTGATTTCATTGGTAATAAATTAAACTAATTTCCCCAAGTTGAGCCTGTTTTGCCCATGATGGTAGGTGATGAGTGATCTCCCTGTCCTTAACTCGACCTATGAGCCTTTTGTTATATTTTCTCTCCCCTGTCCAGCTGAGGAGGGGGAGAGAGAGAGCTGCTTGGAGGACATTTGGCATCCAGCCAGGGTCAAGCCACCACAATGACCCAATCAGTCTTACACAGACTTGAGTCTCAGGTAACAAAGAAGGCTAAAGATTTCAAACCTGGCATGTCAACTACAAACTACTCTGTTTGGTAAGTCTGAAAATCACTAATAGTCTAAATGCTTACTCTCTTATTTTTCTAGCAATCTGTTAAGCTTTTCTACAACAAATACTTTTCCAAACTTCCCTCAGTATTACTGATATGTTTTAGGAATAATATCTCTGAAGGATCTCACGAAGTTTGTTAGGTGCAATCAGTACTTCCTAAGTGAAAACTTTTATGGCTCTGAACACGGGAGCAGAAGGCTCATGTGACAGCTCAGCTTGATTTGTAATTAATAAATCCACAAGTCACTCAGCAAGAGTTCCTATTGCAAAGGATTGTTCTTTCAAGTATTAGGACAGGAGCTGACTCCAGCAAGGTTGAGGCTGTTGGCCAGCTAATTTGGGTAGCACATGACGCTAAGCATCTGCTCCAAAGCAGATGCTAAAGCTTCTTTCACTTGCAGACATACTCCTCCCCTCTGTCTGTAGAGGTTCTAGTAGATGGTGCAAATAGAAACAGCAGGGGCATACTGGAGAAACCTTGATGCTCCTATTAATATCTGTTCCACATAGCTCAAGTTCATAATTACACAGAAGTACTATGAACTTCTCTCAAAGGACATCCACGTGTGAGCTCCACTTCAGACAAGTGGCCAGATTTTTGGGAGCGTGGTCACCACAATGGGACAGCTGACCACTCAAAACAGGCCAAGATGAATAAACATTACTCAGGATGAATCCATTAGTCATGTATGCTTTAAGAGTGCCTTCACCCAAAATACTTTAAAAATCTGAAAACACTGCAAATCTGCTGACCACGGTTGTTCAGTGATATCTCTAGGAGCTTTGTGGCAAGAAAGCCAGCAGCTTTCTGGCAGCTTGTCTGCTAAATCTTCATGTTGGCATGAAATTTGTTTACAAGACAGAGATAATATCCTTCGATAGTTTTTCCCTGAATAGCTCCTAACCCTTTCTACTGAAATTTTAATTGAATGCTATGATAATGACTCAAAATCCAGTTAGAAAAAATAACTCAATGGGCAGCATATAATAGGGATAAATCTTATTCAAATTAATTCACATTCAGATATCACACATTAAAATAATTTTAATATGCACTTTAGTAAAAATGAAATCTACTGAGTCTAAATGTAGAGACCTTAGATCTTGGTGTGTAGATTGATAGACAGATAGATAAATGTAAATGCTAGTGACAAAGGAAACCCAAGGAATAGACATTTGTAATCTTTGAGGGTTGAGAAGCTATTTTTTCATGTTACGTTTTGCCTACTTTTCCCATAAACGTTTTCATTTGATCTTAATTGACCTGCCAGAACAGGGGCCAATGATCAATTCTGTGCTGTGGACATCTGTACCTAAAAAAAATGAACTGAAAAGACCAAAGTTGCTTCACATACACCAATTAACTATCAAAAGTGAAGCATTTGAGTCACTACAAACAGCAGCCAGTTTTGAACTTAGAGGTGAAAGTATCCATGTGACAAAGCTCAAAAATGTCAAGGGGTTATATTATCATCTGACTCTCACCCAAAACAGATTACTTCTGTTTTTGAGGAACAGAATAAATCATTGCCCTCTGGTGGCCAAAGTAGCATTTTTTTATACATTATGGGTTCAAATTTTAACCAGGGTATATAGGGACAATAATCCACTAGCATACGTGCAGAATGAAAAATCTTAAAGGAGACTACTTTTTATTGATACTGATGTAAATGGGAGAAAAATGCACTCCTGTCTTTCATAGTTTCAGGATACAGGCTGTAATTAAATCCTTCATCTAGATGCATCTTTATTACCCTACAAGAGCTTTTTCAGCTCAAATTCAGTTTGACTTGCGTGAACACACACCCATGAAACATAGGCATGTGCTACCTACCTTTACTCAATGTCAGGAGCAAAACATGTTTTCAGCACTTAATCAAGCCCTATCAACAACAGTTTGAATTTAAACGTAGTAGGGCATAATTATATTTGTCTCTGGGAATGCTGGTTTTTTCCTAGACAGCCACCTACAGATGGATGTGAAGTGTGAACTCAAGCAACGCACCCAATTTAACAATGGTTCTTGTACGGGGAATAACCAGGCAGAGGTTTCCCCCAGTCCATTCACAGGCAAGGGCAATTACACGACTGGTGTCTGGGGTGCCACGCTGAGAAAGGAGGGTTGTTGTGCTATGGGAAGAGAGGCAAATACAGCCCCTGCGCTCAAAGACACGTGCACACACTGTACATGTACCGTATGAGCGGATTCAGAAAGGACACTGCCTTCTGACGCACAGACTGTGCCAGCACGCATGCTCTGCATTTGCCTTAGCAAAGCGCGATGCAAACAGTATGTCTTAGCTCGTGCTGACCACAGTCTTATATACCAGAAGGTTTAAAGAGCTGCTAATAAGAGCTCCACGATCTACACCACGTGTCCATTGATGTCCTGGTTGCTCATCGTTTTACAGGCTCTGTAGCAGGACAGGCTCTTCAGTTCAGCTGAAAAGTCACAACTGCTCTGTTGATTGTGCTGAAAACACAGTGCGGGAGAGGGAATGATCTGAACCTCTCACGCTTCTTTTCTCAGGGCCCATCTGAACAGGTCCCGCTGCGGCTATGTACACGTCTGGAGGTCAGTGCAGAAGGTGCAGCCCTGTACAACCCTTTTATGTCCCTAACTCCTCCAGGCTGTGAGCTTACATTCCTGGACCTAGGACACTCCCAGGGAATCTGTATCCAAGAGTTAGTTTATTGACATAACTCTGTATTCATTTTGTCCACGGAGAAGTTAAAGGACTCCTGCTTAGAGGCTGGTTTAGCCCCGTAATTTTCCTGGGAATTAATACTGTCATTTCATTACTTTTTCTCTTAACTTTATTTAATCAGTGTAATTATAGTTTCTTTTCACTATTTTAAGCAAAGAATAGAAATGACAGCTGAGCAAACCCACTTTTCAAGTAAAGAAGGGGGAAAAAAAGAAAAGAAAAAGAATCCAAGCCAAGACAGAGCAAACCCTGAAAACGGGTTATCTAGGAAGCTACCTATGTTAGAAAGGAGTCAAATTAAGCAAGGCAGAGGTAAAGTTGTGGTTTTTCCAGTCTAACAGGTGGCTTGATCCAGTTCTTAAGGAAGATAGAAACAGGATGGAGAACTTCCTGAAAGGAAGGGTAAGATCTTTATCCTCTAGCTTTAATGCTTATTCACATAAGCAGTTACTGATTTATGTCACACTTCTTGTGTTGCACAACTGACTTCTGTGTTCACACCAACTGTAAGCTTAAACTGTTCTTGCTACCTATTTAAATATGCCTGGTTTTTTAACTAAAGTATTCTTGTACCAAAACTTGGTCATTTTACCTGAGCCCAGCATTAATCTTCATACACTGCACCAATTAAAGACGTGAAAGTTTGGGTTGGTTTTGTTCAGGTTTTTTTTAAAATGTGAAATGCTTTGATTGGATCTTCATTTCTCTGAATGTAATTACCTTTTCTAAGAACAAGGACTAAAGCTAACAATAAAAACAGAACGACAGAATCGGATAAATTTTATGAATGTTATGTTGCCTATAACAAATCATCTTTTATTCTGAGTATTGGCTGAAATACGACAATTGTCAACTCATAGTGCTATTCATTTCATTAGAGAAGGATAAGCTTATTTCCCTTTGAAAAGCAGGTTTTAATCTTACAGCTGCACAACTTAGATTGTTTTCCTCTGTCTTTCTCAGCAATCAAATATGCTTTCTTCTAGCTATGCCAACAAAGTACTGAGTGCAAGCAACATTCCTATTGATTACAGTGCATAAAAATAGTAATCAAGCACTTCAGGATTTGATCCAGTATCTGGGGTTTCTGGAATATTAACACCAGAGTAGATGTTATGCACTTTTTGTGAAATCACTAGTGCTTTTACCAACATTGGCGCACATTTTTAAAACAGTTATTATTTCCCCTAATCTTCATGAAATTCAGAAATGAATGAACAACTATTCCAAACTTAAGGGAGCCATGCTTATGTTTATATTCCAAAAATAGGACCAGTGCCTCTCTATTAAATATTACCCACAGCAGAAATATGCAGAGATCATTTTTGGAAACTCCATCTTGTATCTTTTTGACTAAATATAGTTAATTTAAAAATATTTTCTGTATGCTTATAAGTATTTATGAAAATCTTTCTTTTGTGATCTGATCCTGCACGGGCATGCTTCTTATAGTAATATTTCCAGGGCTTAAAATACCCATAAAATTATGACTGTGATCCCATTTGCATCATGAAAGTTTTGCTCTGGGAATTTTTTAAAAAACTAGTGTTAAAACTTTACTTTATGGTAAAAACTAGTGCATTCTTCTTCAAAACTGTGCGAGATGCTTGTGCTAGGGAAGACTCAGCAAAAAATAACTGCACACATCAGCAGAACCCTGAGCGTTTCAACAGGAAAATCTCCCAGGGAAATGAGAATTTCATCTGGAACAGCAAAGGCAAGATGGGGCTTTAATAAGGAGACATGCGCTGGCATGGCTGAGACGGGCCACGGCTGGAGGGTCTGGGGGTGGCACGGCCAAAGCCCTTGCAGCTGCATCAGTACCAGCTGGACGAGTTTATCTCAGGTAACCCTCTCTTTCTGAACATATTACAGCAAAGGTAGGTTTTAGCAGGTTCATAAGGCCAGACGGTTTACCCCTTAGTTTAAATGGATTTTCTTAAATCCTGTACATCACAAACAGATGCTGTTACACCCAAACATACTTTGGGTTTTTTTAAGTATAAGTCATAAGGACTCCTAAGGAGTTTCCGTAAGATTGTTTTTGAACTTCAAATGATGAGCCAATTTTCAGAGCAGTCTGGTACCTTTTAACTGCAAATACTCCTCTAACAGCAGTCCTGAGTCCATTTCACAACGGTGTGTGTAGATAGCCTGGTTACACCACGCACCACCGTGCACTTTCACAAGTAGCCGTTACATTATTTAGCATGGAAGAGGTTAGCTGAGGTTCCTGGTTTATGTTATCTACTTGTGGATGGCATCTTTTCTCTCTAAATTTCCAAGTTCATTCACAGGCACCTTAAAATGAGCCACCTCGTAGCCGGACCTATGGTGCCTCAGGATGAAAACAAACCAGCTGCTTGCGCGTGGTTTGCCTATGATGCCAACACCACAGAAAAAAACAAAACACAATATTTGATTTGGAAAAGTTTAAAAAAGCACACTTTGAGGGAATGATATAGTGAGATTTTAGAATCTAAGACTCAAATGTCATCTCAATAATTCTTTCAAAAAGTACTCCTGCTTATGAGCCAAAAGCTATGTAAATTGCTGGGTAAGATTCCTCAAACAATTGAGAGTTAGGAATTCTTCTTTTATTTCCTGGAATTTGTTGTGATCAATAGAAAGGTTTCTATTCATATCCCTCCTTTTCCTTCAGCTTTTTTCATTATATGCAGAGTCTACAACCACTCTGATTAGGAAACTTAAAAAGCTTAGACATCAGCTGCTTAAGAATTAACTTCTTAAGATTTAACTTCTTAAGACCATATAAATTTAGATCCTCTCTGCTGTGACTTTATCCCAACAATTGAAGCAAATGCATGCTCTGATTAAAGAAAAAAAAAAAAAAAAGAGGAAATTCATACAATTCGTAAGGTAATTATGCATCTGCCAAATACTCAGAACTGTACTTTCTAGTCTTTTTCTTTAATCTTAAGTTTAGAATACTCATTTATTTCCAATAAAAGCTTTAGTAGCAAGGTGAACAACCTCAGAGCAAAGCTGATCAACTTAAGAGTCTTCCAGACTTCATGTTTCAACCACATCTCTGTTCTCTGGATCATTAAACCAACAGAAATGCAGAGTCAACAGTCCCTTTCCCCCCATCATCATGACTCATAATTGTTTTCTCTGATCTACTACTGACATATATATACCTTCTGTAAGAAATGGATCTGACTTTTCTGGGAGACTGACAATGAGTAAAAGCCCAGCGCAGATTTAAAGGCTTAAAAATGACAAATAAATTAGCCGATGTCATGCTGTTTTCAGACGCACTGACACATTTTAAAAGAACTTCTGTTTTCATTGAAACACTAATTTTTTAGCTCCTTGTCATATCCTTTTGAATGCATTTTCATTACTGAAAATGGATTCATAAAACTTTTGCTTTTGGATCTAACGCCTTCAGACTTGACATCCTTGTGTCCAAGATGAGAAGGACATGCCTGAGTATGGTTGAATTTAAACACATTTAAACACTGAGAGGGGTGCCCAAACTGAACAAGAGAAGCAGGATAGAATAACAGGGCCTAATTCTGTCCTGTGCAATCCCCTGTGACTTCAATAGATGTATTATATTGAACTGTAGGACTTTGATAAAGTAAAAACAAAAAGAGCTGTTATCTGTTATAAGCCGATCATATATCAATAAAAAGTATTATTATTATTATGATGATCCACTGCATCCATCTGTCCGGACAGGATTATCTTTTAAAAGGGCATTTTCTGGCACTTTGCTCAGTCCAGGTTTAGATGTCGCATGAGATACGATATATTCCTTCCTCAAGAGGCCAGTTTGTCTCTGAAAATATTGCAACCATAAAAAAAAATAGTCAAGGTCAATGATTATTTACTTCATTTCCTTTAATTACTTACTATAAACTCTAAGACCACCCTAAATCATTCAGAATTATTTATCTGCAAATATACAGTGCATGAAATCTTACCTTCCCTGACGATGCATGAAGGGGGGCCAAAATCTCACCCCACCGCATGGATTCTGTAACAGGCCTTCTCAGAATTACTGCAGCATCCAACCGAGTTAAACATAGCCTGAAATGACGGACATCTTTGAAACCCAGGATTCAGGCCTATTAACTCTTGTGAAATTTCGTTTTAAGTTGATCAGCCTTCTGTTTCTGTGATCTTTCCTGTTTCCTCACTGGAGCTTCCCTATGTGTGACTCTCTCGTGAGGACAATGTGCCTGGAACAGCAGGCAGCCTTACTGTTGAAACAGGACCAGAAAAGGAGCCATTATACTCCACGGAATTATTTGATGCTGTTCAGTCCCGTGTTGCACAGGCTGCTTTTGCTCTTTTCCTACACCTCAGCCACTCAGCAGATTTGCTTTCTGTTCCATCCTTGTGTCTTCCAAGATATTAAATCTTGTCAGTTTTTGCATCACAAGGAATAATGGTACATTTCCCTGAAATATGATAAATTACATTTTAAAAACTAGGGGATGAAGCCTGATTTTCCTAATTTCCTCAGTTTCTAATTCCATCTTTGAAATCTCCTTCTACCTTTCCATTTTCTTTTATTCTCACTTAGCCTTTAAATAAGTCTTCCATTTCCTCTTCTCCTCTTGGTTACTTTCATCTGTTAATGTCATCAATTGCTGTCAATCCTCTCTCCCAGATAATTTTGTATAGGAAAGGGTTTAATAATAATCTCTGGCATCCTGCTAGACAACTCCCCCTAATTTATTACCCAGGCATTTATTATTACCTTTCACTTGTGGTCCAGTTACTAAATTGTTATGTCAAAAGACTATTTGAATTAGCATGAAAATTAGGATTTTATGAGACATTGTAAAAAAGCCTTACTAATACCTAGCTTCATTGTCTCATGCTGTAGTTGTGCCAAGATCAACAATTGCTTTCGTGAAGCCGTCATTGCAAGACTTCTTAAACTTTACAGACCGTTAAATAGCTTCTCAGGAATTTAAGGCGGAAATTTCAGATCTGCTGCACAGTTGAGATACAGTAGTCTTCACTGGGAGACTCCACAGGGGTGAGACAGAAAGATTTTCCCATTTGGGAGTGCATATGGATTTCTCAGCAGCTTCCTGAAGGTTTCAAACATGAACACTATCTATATGTGGATCTGACCTAGCCATACATAATAATTTCTTTCCTTTCATTCAGAGACATACCCAGTGTCCTCTCTTTTGCTTCCCAAGAGTCACGCAGTTATGCGACACCAAGGGTGCTCAAACACAGTCCAAAGCCTGGACTGATATTTTGCCGGCTCCTTTTACTTAGAAGTCCTTTTGCAGCTTTTGGAATAAACATAAAAAGACTAGGGATAGACTCATCCTGGCATACAATCATCTGTATGGTAGAAATGTCAGCAAGTCCCATGGCACAGTTTTGGCTTCTATCAACAGCTACCATCTCAGAATATGTCCAGACTTAACTTGGGGAATAACCTGGGCCTCGCCATCCTGGGCAGGAATATAACTTTGCTACACAGATGTGAGCTCCTGGCACAAAGGGCAAAAATAAAAATTTAAAAGCTGAAAAACAGGGATAAAAGAGTCCACACCAATTTTGTCCTGATTTTACAAGGAACAAGATCATTCAGTCTCATTCACCATCAGGATTTCTGCTTAATACCTGATCTCCAGAGGTCTATGACATTATTTGCTGGTTAAACTGAACAAAAAGTTGACAGATCTGACCTACTGAAAGTAGGGATGGACAAGATTTATGGAATTTTCTTACCCATTGCTCTGCCAGGGTAAAGACTTATAGTAATGTACATGTATCTTCTGTGACCCAATAAGCTCCTATAAGGAGACATATCTCTGGTCTTCTCTCATGTCAGTGTCCAAATCTTCCAAGCAGTCATTTCTTGTTGTACTTTCCTCTCTCAGTCATTGTTTAACTGCTGCACGTATTCAGCTCTTTAAATCTTTCCTGATTGTGATTTCTCCAGACCACAATAATTTTTGTTGTTCACCTTTGAGATGTTGCTCTAATTTGTCAATATAGTAAGAAAAAATATGGGTGAAAAATTATACAAAAGTTTGACATAAACTGTTGTCTCTTTCCTCTATGTTGTGATCCTTTCATGAAAGCAAACTGAAATCACACTGTCCTTTTCTATAGCTTTATCACATAGCACACTTATATCTAATCTGCTGTCCTTACTGGATAGTAATTGCAGTTATCACTTTTCCCTTTTTTTCTGTCCTGGAGCTGGGTAATGTCTTTTCTTTTCTTGAGTCTCTGATGCCATCCCAGTAGCCAGTGGTCTTTGTAAGTGGCCAGACGCTCAGAGTGTGCCAGTGATTAAGCATCATCTGGAATGATTGACTTGCCTTTGTTTACATCTTCCAAGTATTCCCAAATCTGTATTTTATCAATAGCTGTTGTTATACAATCTCAATTGTCTTCTAATTGCCGAGCCTTCCCTTTCCAGTTCTTGTTAAAGGCAATATTAAAAAGGGGCTCCAATCCCCTGGCAGTTTTTAAGTCACTTTTAATTTTATCTGCTTCTTATTTATTTTTTAGCTCCATTTCTCTCTAATCTAGTTTTCAAGTTACCTTACTTTCTTCTGGAAAGCCTTGTATGACTCTGAGTCATTTCTGAGAGGCAAACTGCATAGCTACCCCTTCCAATTCTCTACTTTTTCTTCTTGAGGATCTTTTTTGAGGATCTCACCAATTTAAAAACTGGAAGCAATGATGCTATTTGGAAGGGATATGCTCCTTGCTCTACTTTTCATGTGTGAAGGTTCACCTGCTTATCTTTCAATGCCATCTCCAGCTCAAAGGCTTTCCCTTCTCCACCGTGGCAACCACTGCTCCAACCAATACTCTCTTCTATTTCACCTTTTACTTAGTGTTTCTCAGTACTCTCTGTCTCCAGTGTGGGCTTTTGGTCTACTGCCATCACAGACGTGTTGGCAAGGATAAAGGTAATAATGATACTATTGCAATTTAATGTAGCTCCAAAATGGATGTGAGGGATTTACAGGGATTTAAGTACCACATACTATTACTCCCTATCCTATTTGTACAATATCTTGACTCAAGCCAAAGATTACTTGCCTTCCCCATACCTTCCCATTGACATTGTCTTTGGGTAGGTGTCTGTCAGTAAAATGTGACTGTTAAAA